>STHB01029194.1:0-10849 GCA_018908115.1 Anopheles rivulorum
TTTGTTATCCCGTTCACCATCCCCAACATGGTGCCACCCCATTCAACAGAACGGGGCTGGTGCGTGCGGGAAATTGATGAACTCGTGATTGGTGGTAATTAAGGTTGAAGGATATTTTGCCCCATTTCTGCAAAAATAGGGCAAGACAACAGCAACAGTAAAAAAAACCTGCCTTAACAAAAGGCCCACCGTTCAAGCTTTGCAGCTTTACCCCGACTAATGAGGAGAACTAAAAGAGATGAAGCGGACAACAAATTTCCCGAGAAAACAACATACAGCAAATGGATGTCATACATCAAAACGGGTGCTAGACTACTATCAACACTACGGCAAAAGTATTAACCTCCATTTTTATAGTTATTAATAAATGTAACATGGTATGTAATTGTAGCAAAGCGAGAGAAATCATATAAATTACTAATTTAAGTGGAAAAAATACCGAAAAAAGCATGCAAATGGAGTAACATAAGCATTTGTATTATATAGTTATACAAACATAAAAATAACCGGAACGGATGAATGGAAAAATGCACCACAGTTATGCAAATATTAACATTATGTCAATAATAACGACCGCTCCTGAACCAAAGTTTCTGATAACGACCTTTTTGTTGATGGAACTGGTACGCCCATTTAATATTGATTCATAAATGTTTTGTGCAGAAACAAAACACATTTCAGCAGAAAAGCATTGAAAATTGCTCAAAAAGGCTTTTATTTGTTAACAGTAGAACTACTGGAATCAATCACTTTAAGTGCCCATCATTCGCTTTTTCACAGTAGTCAATGTTAAAAGTCCGTGTTTTGAAGAGAAAATAATATAACTTCATTCAATCATACAGCAAAAAATCAAATCCATTATTATGTAAGCTTTAATAAAAACGCACATATTTAAAAGCTTGCGATAAATCGCTTTTACTCATCAGTTTTTTAATCGAAAAATGTCGAAAATGAAAATGAACTGAAATCCGTAAGTCTATTGAATACGGGTACGCGCAGTGCTAAACAGTGCAGTTTTGTTCATCCCGATCTTTTTTGAAATAGTTTTAATTGATAAAAACATTCAAAACCCAATTATTAACAATTCAGAAATCTATATTTGCTCCCATAGTTCATAATAAAAAAGCAATTCATCACGAATTTCGTTTGAAGTTGTACAAAAAGAATCTGGTAATGGATTTAATCAATTCCAGGTATTTGTTTGAGTGATTTTTGTGTTTTTTAATTACTATTTTGTAATGACCTATCCATTGGTTGTTTTATCCCCACTTGAAAACATCACTAATTGATAAACTATAGTTCAAACCTACATTTTCATGAGATCTAAAGCTTTTTTTTATTATTGTCCCGGCAGACAAAAGGATGAAATTTGTATTTTGACGTAGAAATAACAGATTCAAAAAGATTGATTTTCATACACCAATATCACGAACAGCACGAAAAGAAGATGTTGCAGAGGTTTTGATTACTTTATTAAACTCAAGAATATAAACATTTTTCATTTGTAAACCCGTTTTAAGAACGTGATGAGACTTATGAAAGGACAAGAAACAATATCAGAATACAAACAAATCCAGCAGTAAAATATAAAATACCGAAAAAATTGAAAAAAAAACCCAATAAAATCTTTCATTGACTCCAACATTTCCTTGAGCAGCGAAGAATCAATTGAATTACATTATTTCAAAAACAATTTGCTCCATAACGAACCCAATATTCCACTTGATGCGTGTTCTCACACTACTCACCTATCTAAAAATTCGATGTTTACAACCGGAAGAAGCAATATTGACTATATATATATCCTGATGATTAATAGAACAAATCAACACGCACACTCATACACGATACAGCCGATATAGAGAGGGCCCACCGTGCTTCAACACCGCACAGCACACGGTGCAACACCTTACCCAGCAAAGCTCGCCTACTACCGTTCAAAACGCGCGCGCACACCCACAGTTTAACGCACAACTAAAACGACAATCAACACCGACCAAAAACCACGGGCAGTTGTTACCGACGGGCATCCTTTGCCGTGCCAATCATTTCATCACACTGCACCACCATAGCTCACCATGTCACTGTCGGAACTGCCTTTTAAATTTTTTCTTTTCTCGCTCTCTCGCAAAATTTATTTACGCACGGCACAGGACGCCAAACGACTGGTGTTTGCTTTCAGCGCATTTCCTTCACAACCACTATTTCATGCCGTAGCCACCGTAGGGAACCACCGCACACAGTAGCCATCGGTGAAGATTCCTTCTGCTGGGATGCTTGATAAGGATATATGACACCGGTTCACCGTTTCATACATGCACGCGGTACACTTGAGCGAACTCGGGATGAAGAAAGCGTGTGGCTTTTTAGGGCTCAATCATGTACCATTGGGCCGTGTTCCGTGTTGTTGGGATTTTTTTTTCTTTCTTTTCTGTTTACGAACTGTATTTGGCAGGATGGAAGTTTTTGGCAGAATCGCTCGGGAATTTTCCACTCACTTGCTACACTTCACTAAGCAATCCATCCTAGCAACCAATCACTAAACATCACCCTAAAAATAGGAACGCAGAAAGGAAAAAAAGGAGAGATTAAGGGTCGTGGCACGCACTAGAACATGCGAATGTCGAAGATGTGGCATTCAGTTGCTGGGTGGAATCATTAGAAAACCCGAAACACACACACCGGGAAAAACAGAAAGTAAACTCCAGCACTAGAACATTGCACACCGATCGGATGAGAGAGAAAACACACTATCGACGGAAGATTTCGTTCTGCCAGCTGTCAAACGCAGCGGTTATCCTGTGCAGCTAGTATGCGGCCGTGTAGCGCGCCCGACACCGAACATCGTGGTCTGGTGGCCAACGCCAACACGCACTGTCCCAGCATCCGGCTGTCCACTGCAATGGGGTGCCACCCCAATGGGGAGGGTGACGGGATTGTCGTAGGCGCTGGGGTGAGTTTTGAACTATCCCCCTCCCCCTCCCCCTCAATTCCACCAAACTGGACCTACGGTACACACCGTTTCTGTGTGGATGTTTTTCTTTCTGTTTTGTGTCGCGCCGTCAACCGTTTTTCGCACTCACTTCACTGCTCACACGCAGCCGATTTTCTCATCCAATCACACACACATACAAACAACCACATATACACCCAGAAAGTGTGTGTGTGTGTGTGTGTGTGTATATGTATGTGGGGAGGAAAAAAAAGGGGCAAAACTTCACACTCCACACTGTTGTTATTGTTGTGCGAAAAGCTCCGACCGCTTTTCGCTCTCTCGCCGGAGTGCCACCGTGTGTGCTTCGGGTTTTTCCCTGGTAATAAAGGAGAAAAAGCAACCCTCCCCTCGGCCCCGAACAGGAGCCGTAAACACACGACACACACACACACGGACACACAGGCGAGAGCGCCTCCCGGTTCGGGTGGGTTTCGGAAAATTGCTGGATGCTGGTTCGAGATTTTCCAACCGTCCGTTGTTTGGGATTTTTCCTTTCCCTGTTTACACACCCGGAGAACGGTCGCACACGCACACTTTTGGCACCGAAGCACACACACACACACACACACACACACACACACACACACAAGGACGCATGGGATGAGCGAGAGTGTCAAAAGGGATGAACGCACACACAGTAACACGAAGCAGGCAGCGGCTGTAGTATCCAAATATAGGCCGTTTTTTCCGTATCTTTCGATGAAAATGCGCTACCCAGTTCCAGTTCCAGGGAAAATGGTGACACTTTTTCTTAAAACTCTCACAAAATAGGCCAATCCTGAATGGGTTCCTTTAAATACTTTCACTTAAAAATCACCACAAATCGAATCGACTTTTTCGCCCGTGTGGCCTCGTGACCGCGTGTACTCAAGGAAAAACATCAACCAACACTAACGCAACCTTGTGCCACACACACACACAGACACGGCACAACGACACGCGAAAAAGGACACACCACTGTACGGACGTACTCCTGACACACACTCTCGCCCAAGGAGGCTGTATTTTTTTTTTCGGATGACTTTTCGCAGCCGTAGTAGGCGGTTTTCGCTCAAATGCTGTTTGTCCTTCCGTGTTATTGACGTTTGACGGTTTGGATGAAGCTGCTCGCTGTCGGATGAAGTCGTTCCCAGCAATTCGCTCTCGGTTATCCGGATGTTTAGAATTTTATGTTATTTTTTTTTATTATCCTTGTAGAAGTTTTGGAAAACAAAAAAAAAGCACCCCGGACGGTTTCCGCATTCCTTCACTAGCACCTGCACACCCGGTGCACCTATGCACCCGAAATGCACCTGATCGTTACAGACACATCGGTGAACCCCCGTCTGCCCTTGTTTTTTTGTTTTTCCCTTTTACTTGGGGGACGTATTCTCTCCCTCTTCTGCTTCTCTGTTCTTCGTACGATCAGAAATTAACCTTTCCGCATACGCACACACACACACACGCACACGAACACACACCTATTTTATGGTGGAGTGGCCAAACAGCACTCCAATTCGGCCAGATAGATCGGGTCACCGTCACTTTTAGGTTTGGACGTACCAAAACCGAGAAAGCTTATAACCTCAACAAAAATATACACATAAAAAACATAAGACCACAGGCCTGCTATATTATTGCCCGTTTCGCTTTGTGCTGCACGTTTTGCGGGGGTCACCGAAAAAAAAACCGAAACAGCCCCGTGGGCCGCACTTAAGATATTTGGTGTGCGTGGGGAGGTTTGTCGTCTGCTGCTGGACCACTGGTTTCTCGCGACAGTGACTCACGAGACTCAGGAATTGGTCAGTTTTGTGTTTTATTTTGATTTTATTTTGTTTTACTCTCTGTCGCTCACGCTGGACAGAGCCTCATTTTCATCCCAATCGCACATATTTCGGGCAGCTTTATCGTCGGCTGCTGCTGCAAAATGTGCTTACTTTTTTTTTGCCGCAGCGCACACGCACAGTGGCACACATACGCACACGTACACGACCGAGCGGCGCACCTACACACACACACACACACACACACGCGCGGTTTGCTACCACGACGAGAGGAATAGCAGCAGCAGTGGGTCGTTCCGGCGTACCCGGTGGCGATTCTTCCGTACCGTACGACCAACCGTTCGGTTCCGAGATGAAGTTCTTACTAACTGGCACCGAGCTCGCGCGGACTCGGCGGAGATGGGCGAATCGCTCTGACCGATGCTCGCTACAGGGCCTGCATACATGCCTGCCGTTGCGCGGGCGACGACGACGACGACGACGGTTTCGGGAGATGTCTCAATCTTCATCTGGAGAGCGTCAGTGAGAGAAAGAGAGAGTGCGACGAGGAACTCAGGAGAACCCAATCGTTAATACGCACTCTTTCGGGGTTTGTTGCTTGACTTGCGCAATACATCGCTCACGGCATACATCGCTCACCTTCACGCATACCTTCGTATAACAGTGGCGCGTGTGTATAACACGAGAGAAACACGCTGGTGCTAGTCCGTTGCGTGTGTTGCATGAACATCTTCTTGAGCGCGTGAACTTCCTGCTGCACGATGGAATGAACCGTCCGAAAGCGGTCCAACAGTCGAGCCACCTGCAGCTATTATGGATGCACACAACCTGCTCCTTTCGGAGGGTTCGGCTTTCGGTAGCAATTAGAAAACCGGTCAACCGCGTGCGCTGATGGAACGTTGCATCACCAACACTGAGGAACTCCCTAGCGTGGCGTGCATTTGTGTTATTATTATATTTCTTCTTTCGTCGACGCATCTTGCACAAAACCCCCGAAAGGGAGAAAAAGGCCAACCAAAAGATGACGCTTCAAACAACAACAACAACATCGGACAGAAAAAAATGCAATGCACCACACAAACAGCCTATGTACAGCACTAACGGGTGAAGCGCAACAATCGGGCTTCCATCGGGGTATTCGACAAAAAACAAGCACAGGCACGCAAAAGGGAATCATAATTAATACAATATATCGGCCACGCGGACGGGGAAAAGGTTCACTCTGTGTTTTTTTCCATTGCTTTCCATTGCCAAAGGGGACCCAAAACGAAGAATATTGGTACCGAAAGGTCCGGTCGAAGGAAGGAAGGTTCCTTTTCCCTGCAGAGGGTTCCTCGCGCAGGTACACCGAACGCGTTACCGTCGGGTTTCTCATCCGGAAGAACGCGTACCGGTTTGACACTGGAGGTCAAGTGTGTCGAAAAATGGTCCGGCTTTACTCTTCCCGGCTGTGCAACTGCGAATGCACTCCGGTGGCTGAATGCATATAATCTTTACCGTGCCGTATGCTGGAGGGTGTAAAAATAAAATTATTACGAAGGTTGAATAATTTCGTGCTGCCCTATTATGGGTGGAAAAAGGTACCATTTTTTGTTGCTTCTTTAAACGATCAATCAATGCGTTGGAAGGATGGGAAAATAATCTTATCAATTTTACGCTTTGTAATGATGCAATAATGTAGATCGTAGATAAACCTGTTTACAAGCAGTAACTAAACTGTTTTTTTTCACAACAAAAATATTTCGCTTTTTTGCGTTTTTAAAACTTAAGAATGATGTTTATAGAATCGTCATTAATAAATGATGTTATATGTTTTATCGTTTTTTTTTTATTTTACGTTTAAGATTATCAAAAAAGTAAAACTTTCAGTGATTTATTGATTTTTATTTGTGAATTTTTCAAGCAGCTTTTCGTACGCTTTTCAAAAGTTCATCATTCTTAATACTTCATCATGGTTTTGTTTAAACTTTGGCAATGTTGATTTACTCAAAAACTTAGAAAAAATATCCCATCTAGCCGTTTTCTTTATTTTATTGCAAAATACGGAACTATAGCAACGGTTATTTCAATGTATTTACTAATCAGTGTGCTATAAACGATGCATGATCAGTTGCCTAAGGCCGCTGGAAGTTCGTCGTCGGCTTATCATTTATAGCAATATTGTTTATGGTAAGCTATTATAACAAACCTCTTTAGTATTTCGTTTATGCATGCAAATTATAGAGCCAATTACTTTCTTTGCTCGTATTATATATTGTATTTTGTTGTCGTTAAAAGCACATTAACAGGAAGTATAACAATTTATTGGATCAGTCGCTATGATCACATTGTCATATTGTCAAGGGTTCTACCAAACTGATGCCTTGGGTGTCCTATAGAGCCTGGTGAGTCAATGTTACGCTTAGAGTTTGATGTAGGACACGTAGAGATTGTTTTTATTTCAATATATTACATGAGAACTGGAACTGCAAGTATTCTCCAGACACTCAGCTTCATTAGCCAGGTAATGAACCAGTTAACTTCAATCATTCAGGCGAGTACCATTATTTGTGAAGCCATTGATGACTCTCTTACCAATATAGGTACACTTTTTCGAAATATTAAAGCACTTGCTTTTAGTGTTAAGCATGTATAACAGTTATATCATCGTTAAAGAACAATAATACCTTCTATTTCAGTCAATTCAGTTCTAATGATATTTAAGCTTCCCAAGTGTGCGAAAAATTATTAATTTAATTAAAGGGTATCGTTTGGTTTTTTGTATTTTTGATTAGGCTTCCAACGAACAAACAGTTGCGTGTTTATTTGTTCACCATTAGCTTCCCAGCAAACACATCTTCCGCTATTGTTTTGCCAGAATTTGGTTTCCAAAAATTAACATCTCCGTTATCTGCAAATGAGTATGTGCATCTCATTTCGCAACACCGATCATACGACCGATTGCAACACTGCACATCATCTCGTTGACCTTATTTAGTAGGAAATTGGTTCCATTGCCACAGTTCGTGTTATTATTACATTACCCACCGGCCCCGCTCTATATTTATCGATTAAAACAAGACCCCGGTGGGAGAAACTTTTTTGGGAGCCGTTTCGGGAGAAAAGTTCCAAAAATATACGAAAACAAAACGAAAAACAAAAAATCGCAAACAAAACAATCGACCATCAAATGTTCCCATCGGTCGCAAGCAAGATAATGCAGTCGAAACATGTCCCCCTCGTGGTCGACATCGATGTCGCTATATATGCACCGTCGAAGGCTGTAGCGTAACGTTCCGCAATGTGACTTTTTTCTTTCGTTTTTGCCTCGTTGCACACTAACGCCAGAGAGTGCCAGGACGGATGGTGCCAAAGTGAAAAGGAAAACCCATGATCACTGATGTAATCGTTTGAAACGAGTCTTACCAGCAATTACAAAAAAAAGCGCTCACAAAAAGATGGTCTTTCGTGTTGGATGCTCGGTTGCACATGTGAATTTTTTCTCCTTTTTTTATGATGGATTGGCCCCCAAAATATGAGCCCCACCAATATGCGGTTCCATGAGTGTGCTTGTGTGCGTGTGATTCAGACGCAACATTTGCGCATTTGCTTCCGAACAGCAGCAAAACCCCGTACTTAGCGCAAACCGTGGGAAACAACCGCGCAGATGATGAGTGCATCTATAACTTCCGTCCCGGAATCCTGAACTCTTCCTTGCTCGGACGTCTCATAACGTCTGCCGGAATTCACCTGTCAAAAAATAGCATGCGACCACTGCCAAACTTCCGCCAATCAATCCCAAAAGGAAGCGAGTGGAAGAAAAAACTACGCAAGAGAACATCACTATTATCGTTTACCCTTTTCTCTCTCGCTCTTTACAACATCCGACCGATCCTGCTGCTCAGTGTCACTTACGTCGGAGCAGGTGTAGCGATGGAACGCGTGCCGCGTGTTGCGGTCGAACATAATCGCAGGCGAACACATTTGCAGGCGCTCGCGCCATCGATCGTGCAATAGTGTAAACAGAACGCAACGAACCGACCGTTCGTATCGGCGTATTCGCTTTTGCTGTTATCATACTCCATCGGGCACACATTGCGCCAAAGCGTGCAGGTGAAAACAACCCCACCCCGAACCCTGAGAGCCCGGTCCATTCCGGTCTCCTCCAACAAAAAAACGCATATCCACAAGCCTGCGCTCAAGTCCTCGAACTTGAAGCATCTTGCAGGTGACAAGGCTCGTACGGCAAGCAAGTTTTACGATTCGCAATTAAACATTCAACTTTTGCCCATTTTGTTTCCCTCCCTGTTGCTTGCTGTCGCTGCAAAACCTCGAACGCACGAGCCAAAAAACCGGACCGGAAAGATGCATTTCGGCACGGGCAGATGCGATCGCACCGTAGGTTTGACCGGTCCGGGTGCAAAGTTATTTTCAAGAGCATGTCATAAAACACAACTGCTTCATGAAATCAATTTCAACCCAAATGGCAAAGTACATCATGCTCGGTACTGTTTATCGACATTTTTATAGCATTAAATTTGAAGTTGTTTTGAAGTGGCGCATGTTCAAGATGATGTTCAAGCGATGCGTTTATGAGTTTCAAATTGTCAATCAAATGTAAACACTTTTAATCGATCTTTAAAGAAGAACTTTTTGAAAAATGGCAAATCATTTTATTGTATTACATTTTTTGTTTTATTTTGTTAAACAATTTATATATTATAGCATGCTGAGCGATTCAATAGTACCCATTAAATTAAAACAAACACAAAAAGAACTTACTTTATTGTTCTATAAAATATCAAAAATTTCATTGTTATATTTTTAGACAACTTTCCATAAATATTAATTAGATTTTTAGCTTTAGTCCATAAATAGTAGTATAAGCTACAGCGTATACCAGCAATAAATCTATTTTTTAATCAGTGCTAATAACTGGCATGTTTTTTGGATTTAAATTTAGCAATCTTTCAAGCAATTATCCGATTACCCAAACGGATGTAATACGCTCTCTAGTTGTCTTATACCTTAGTTGTCTTGTTCTCTTCTCCCCGATAGAGTTGCTTATGACTCTTTATACTCTTTTATTTTAATGTAAATATGTAGTTGTTCTTGTGGCCAAAGAGACCTCGTAATCTTCTATTATCCTTAATAATTCATTATCATGCTACTTTTAATAATAATCTACAAAAGGTCTAATCTCGATGAGTGAGGATAATCGGCGTTTTACAGTAGTTCTGAGTAAATAAATCATTAAAGCATTACACTTACATTTTTTCCAAGTAAAATTTTAAACACTTCAAAATGTATTGTGGTTTATAATTAAATAATACGTAAGTTTATCCACTTTATCTTACATCTCTTCTCAACCGAAATTGATCTTTTACATTTAAATTTTGAGGTTTTCGTCTTAACTTGTCCTTAAACTACTGTGGTTTTGTTTTATGGCATGTAATGCACATTGTGTCTTGGTTAAAATTAGTGTTTCAGAATAAATTAATGATGATATCGTACTAATCCATACTATTTATTATGTCAAATTACTTCAAAATAATAAGATTTTAGTCTGGATCTATATTCAGTCCATACAGTAAATCTTTAATAGCTTTATGAACTGTTTTTATCTGTTTATCAAATTATTTCAAATTAACTCTGACATACATATTTTAGAGTCGTACACAATAAAACTCAATAAATGCCCGTTTGGAGATACATTAATCACGTTTAAATTCATTCCTATCAACGTTTTATGTGATAACATGAACGTAGCGTTTTAATTAATTATGCTTTAATTACAACTTTATGTACAATTTTCTATTAAAAAACCATTGCTGAAGTATAATCTTGTAATTATCTTATCACAGATCCTAATAGAGGTTATATTCACAGTTTCGTATATTTAAAATACAGAAAAGTAATTTTCTATAGCTTTATTTTGTCCTCTTCACATGTCGAGGGAAAACAAAGCAGCCAACCCTCTGAACATGATAATGTATTCATATTTAAATACCATGCCCGAAACAGCATCTGTTATCATGTGCGCCAGAACAACAACAAGAAATCCCTACTTTTTTCTCCTTTCCCTATCACCTGCTGAAGAAAGTTTTACAGA
>STHB01029205.1:0-10847 GCA_018908115.1 Anopheles rivulorum
TGTATGAAGAGAGAAAAGAGTATTGCACTTTAAGTTGTTTATATGTACTTCTGTTGCAACTATAGAGAATTGACTTTACTTCATAATCTCAACGGAACGCGCCGCACGCGTGGTTACGTGAATTGTCCTTATAAGTAACAAGTACCTTTTGACAAGTAACCTTATGGCCATGAAACTTTTACTAGGCAATTAACATAATTTGGTACACTAATGGCCAAAATTGAGAGGTTGAAAACTTTTCCACTTATCACAATCGTATATAAGTCTTTTCAACGAAGGACTAATCCGTTCAGTGTGTCGTTGACAATTGTAGGATTTGGAGACTTTCAAAAATGTCACTTGCAGAAACTTTTAGAAGGTTGGATCGCATTCTTCTGTGCATTATCATTGTTGAACGTATCCCATCTTTCTGCTCGGCTTTTGCAATCGAAACCTGCCTTATAGGCACTGGGAAAACTCCATCCAGCATTGCTAATGCGGCAAAATACATTCACCTGGATGGAACACAGTTGACTTCATACGCTGCGATTCACAATGCTACTATAAACATGAGTGTATTACGTGTATTGGAAGAGGCAGACAAAAATACGCTAAGAGTTAAGATCTTCTGTTTGAATGTCACCATTGTGGACGAGCTGGTGGCGGTGCTCGCTTCTTCGAATCCACAATTATTGCACCCGAGTGCTATGTTGGGCAATAGTTGTTTGCAAAACAAGGACAATCCCTACTGTTGGATCCTGTATGAGCAATATCCACAAACGTTGTACATTTGGGCAAGAGTTCATCAAGAGCACGGTGCCGAGAGTAGTGATGTCGCTCTAGTGCTGCACCATTGGAACGATTTGAGCGTGATTGTGTTGCATCGGGATCACGATCCGGCAAATTCACGAGCGTTTCAAAAAACTCCAAGCAACTGTACGTTCAAAATTTATTTATCGCTTTTGTTAAAACCATTTAAAAGTGATTGTGGCTTTGGTGTCGTATCGACGTATGGACAACTGTTTGCGTTGCTTGCACTGCTAAACGGAAGGACGTATTGAAATAAAACAAACAACTGATTTATTGTATTCGTGGTTTAAATGTGAAAACATTTATGTGAATCCAGCATATACTTTGCTTTCGAGAGAAATCTATTGAGAAACGTCTATTATATACAAATGTTTTACTTGTTATATTTTAGAACCCTTTTACGGCTCTAGTTTTACTTATATTTATTTGTAATAAAATGTTGTCATGTGTGTTAGTATTTGTAGTTCAGTACTGGAAAGATTTGTTCTGATGTTTGGGTGTAATTTGTATTATCTTTATATTAAAGAGCCTTTCCTATTTAATACATTCATTATTCGATCGCGTAGATGCAGATAGAGTTGTTGGTTAATAACAAGATCTTACCAAATAATGTAACACGTGAATGGATGGTTACGTGAACTGTTCGATAATGATCTTTTTTTAACACTCAATAACCAAGATCTTTACAAGTGCCCAAGCAATCATCAAACTTTTGCTCAACATTTATTAAACTATCGTTTTTGTTCTTTATCTCAACAATCTTGGAACTGTGTAAAGCAATGTGCAATGTCTGACACAATTGTGCCGGTCTGTCTGCCCTAAAACGTTTTTAAAACCTATCTACTAAGCTATCCATCAGTTCAGTTTGTCATTGACGATTGCCAGGTTCGTGCCTCTTCGAAAATGACTCGCATTATAACTTTCAGTCGGTTGGATTGCGCATTGCTAATCATTATCCTGTTCAGTAGTGTAACGTCCATCAGCTCGGAATTTGCAATCGAATCTTGCTTTTTGTGCACTGGGAAAAAACCATCTAACATTGGCAGTCGACCGATATACATTAATATTGATGGAGTTCAGCTCACTTCTTATGTTGCGATGAGAACCGCAACTAGCAGCTTGAGCTTACTACGCGCAGTACAAGGATATAACGAAAGTGAACTACGGATTAAGGTCTTCTGTTTGAATGTTACCATTGCAGATGAGCTGATTAAGCTGTTCGGTTATATTAACCCGCTGTTAGTAAAGCCCAGTGCAATCGTACGGAAAAGCTGTCTAGGAAACAATTACACTCCGTTCTTTTCGATCCAGCATGGGCTCCATTCACAAACCTTTTACATTTGGGCTAAGATTCGTCAAAAGCACAATACCGCGAGCGGCGATGTTGTTATAGTGTTGGATCATTTGCGCGATTTGAACGTGCTGGTCGTGCATAAGGATCTGGACCCGGTTCATACAAATGTGCCCAGCGAACAGAGCATTTGTTCATTTCGTATAACATTTTCTTTTTTCTTGAGCAAACCACTAGAAAGCGCTAGTGCAACACACTCGTTGTCAAAATTTGTACAAATAGTTGTATGTATGGTACTGTTGCAAAAGTAATGTATCCACAATATTGAAATAAACATGTGTATTTATTTATTATTTATTCTTCTTTCTTACAGTAGATTATAATTAACTCGATATTATGTGTGATGAAATTTAAATTTGTTCCTCAGTTGGAGCTATAATAAATATAATAATATTAAGTTGTTTCACGTTGTATGAATTCTAAACATAAAAAAATGTGAAAATTAACATGAATTTGTGGGAAACTTGCTGTCTGTTTATGCGTATCAGATGCAGGGTTAGTTGACTATCGGTACGTCGACGCTATTATCTAGCCTGAACTTAAATGTTCCGGTGAGATCGCTTCATGCTAGATTATTACTTTACGTTATGGATTACAGCTATCAATTAATAATCTTGCTAAGAAATCTAACACGTGCACGTGTAATTTAGCGACGGTTTCATGAACTATTTAGTTAGGTAAATCTTCTTTTTGTGCTACGAAATAAAAATCTTTAGAGATATTCTTGTACAGATAAAGCTCTTGCACGTCCATTAACGCAACATTTTATAATAATGAACATGTCTGATAGCGTATTCATTAACAGAACTGTGAGGAAAATTGGGTCCCAATGTCTGAGAAGTTTCTGTCTGTCCTGGCCTGCCTGTCTGTCGATCTGTCCATATGTTCACATGTCATAAACATTTATAAAGCCATTTAACGGGGAACCAATCAGTTAGAGGTATCACTGACGACTGTCCAATACCATACGCTACAGAAATGGCTGTTGAAAGTAAGCAGCTGGATTGCGTACTTCTTTGCATTATCTTGTCCGGTATCATAAGGTCAAGCAGTTCTGCAATTGCAATCAAATCTTGCCATTTGGACATTGGGAAAAAATCGTTCAACATTTCCAGTTCGACTAAATACTTTCACCTTGATGGAGCACGAATAACTTCTTACAATGCGCTTCAGCATGCTACTAGCAACTTTAATGTAATACGTGCATTGGAAGGAACGAACGATAATCAGCTAATAGTTAAAATGTTCTGTTTGAACGTCACCATCGTGGATGCGCTGCTGAAGGTCTTCGCTATTTCTAATCCACTTGCACTACAATCTGGTGCTATCTTCCGGAATAGTTGTGTGGGAAGTAAATACAATTCATTCTTTCCTATCAAATATGAGCAATATCCACAAACCCTGTACATATGGGTTAAGGTTCAAGAAGAGCAAGGTATCGTGGATAGTGATGTTATTCTTGTTTTGGATCATTGGCTCGAATTGAACGTGCTGGTCGTAGATTACGCGATGGATCCGGTCCATGTACATCTTTCTAAAAAACCGGGTAATTGCTCATTTCGAATAACTTTTTATTTGTTGTTTAAACAAATTGAAGGTGGAAGTGCAACACATTTGGTGTCAAAGTATGTACAAATATTTGTGTTGATTGATATGTCTCAAGAACTACTGTAATCTCATGAGACATTACTGATTTCACAGTAAAATTTAAATTTATTGCAGTCGTTTTGCGTGTTTCTTTAATTCATAAAGGATGGCCATGCCATATTGCTAGTTTTACGTGTTAAACTATCTACATTTTCTATGAACAATAAACTATGGTCTCGTTTAGCTTTGTTTTTGTTGGTTCACTAATGATGTTGTACTCTTTAGTCGTTATTGATTTTTTTAATTTTGATAATTGATAATTTATTTAAGAGATTAATTGAAAATATAGAAAAACCTTCACATTCGGCTAATTCTCAAACAAACAACGACCCTTGAAAAATGTTCCATCTCATATCGAACCAGATGACTGTAGTGCTGTGGCTGTGCACAGGGTGTCGGTTTGTGCAACCCAAATGCCGGTTCGCCCTTGATGCGCTTGCAATGAGCGCTTCTCTGTGCAGCGATGCACGCTATGCACAATTAATCGTGACTAAATATTTAGCACACCTAGTGAGAGGGAGGGTGGATCTATTAGTGTAGTATTTTATTTACGCTTAAAACGCGGCTGAGAAGTGTGACCAGAAGACAACAACAGATCCAGGAATGGAGGGTACTCATTAGTTTGTTGATTTACGCTTCCTTGCTTACGTATGATGGATGCGATGTGTTCCGGCCAATTTATTATCGGGAAAGAGCATGTTTGTTTACTATTTTAAATCTGAAATGATGGTTTCCGTACGCCTTTCTGAGGGGAGTAAATTTAACGTATACCGTGTAGCTATTAACATGGTGGTCGTGGTTGTGCCGAGAAGCTTTAATTACTGGTTAGTAAATGAAGTTAATTAGGAAAAGAAGTGAAACTGTTTTCCATTAAATTTGAACAATTTTTGCATTTCCGGAATTGTTTCAATTCGAACTCGTAAATGAAATTGTCACAGGAAGACTCTTATGTTCACCAATCGGTGTGATTGGTTGTGAGATATTTATTACGAGCTGTGTATGGAGTTCGGGTAAACTATCAGCTGATGTTGTAGAATTCCAACCTTACCTTGCTTACTCATTGTGCACCAGTGATGAAATCACTACAAGAAAATGCCATTCATTTTCCACATCCACACCGACACGCTTTTCGAACCATTATGAGAGTGGTTTTGTTTGTTTTGTTGGGTGGCTGGATTGTGTAAATAAAAATCTCCTGACCCACCTGACGCCCGTCCATGCACGGGGCGGCATTCAAAAAAGAGCCTGCGAGCCGTTGTTGATAGCAGTTTTGGCGGCTAAAAATAATCTAGGTCGTCTGCCGGTTCGACCTACTACCTATTACCGTTGTCTGCCGGTTAGTGCGGAGTTCGAGTTTACGTGCGTGGAACTATGTTCCGGTTGAGATTTATTTCTTTCCCACAAAGGCCACGTCCATGTTCCTTGTGGATGTTCCGCATGGAAGATGGAACGGTGCGAGTGGTCAACTTCGCGTTAAACATTTTCCCGCCACTGTTTATTCTAAAGCAGGCCGGGAACGGGGCACGGTCGGTCGAGTAGGAGGGAACTCGAGGGGTTTACTAAAAATAGAGCCATTTCCATTCAATCCCACGTACATCGCACGGTCGCTAGTTACTGCAATTTTCAAACCAAACTGCATCATCGATTGGTTTTCCATTCGTTCTCACTCAGCAGTAATAGGTCGTGTGTGCACGTTTTCTGCTAATGACAAGTTGATACCATGCAGTTGCCTTCGATGAACTCTTCGTTTATGCATTATGCGAACAATCACTTCTGATGGCTTAGAATGTGGCGCGATTGTTTCTGTATTTTTGCTTTTTGCTTTTTGTTTTTTGGTGCACGTTGGCGTAACAAAGGACAAAAGCACTTATTTATCGATAAAACATCAATGTCCATATTGGGACGGACAGATTGCTCAAGCAGTGTCGGTGGAATTGGTGCTACGATGGTGTATGGCGTAGGTGTGACAACAAGTTTCAATGTCGCGAAGGTTTTCCAGAATTTTTGCGCAGCGTTCGCTGCTTTCGATTAGCAGTTTACCTTCAATAAGTGTCGTTTGGTTATTTTATCGTTTTTTTGTAGAACTCGAAATAGACTTGCGAGGCTCAAAGGTAAATCCTCACATTTTTGTAGAAGCATTTAGGAATGATTCTACATCTGAACGACTTTGTAATCAAATTTATTATTCAACCGTATTTTCTTGTTGTAAGGTTGTTCGGCATCATTCTATTGACATGACAAAACAATGATGATATGGACCTTCTGAGCATCTTTCTCAGTATATTTAAAAGAGATTTTTGTCTGTTTTAAGTAGAGTCTCAGTGACTTTGTGTCTTATTTGAGTACCAGGAGTCTAAAATGTTCTCCTTTTGTCCCAGAATCTTTCATCCCCTTAGGAATTGAGACAGCAGGTATTGCTAGTTCCATCCATCATTTTTGTTAAAAACTGACTGTTTGTTCCAAAAAGAAAGCAAACATTCTTTTTCCAAAGTTTTGTTTGTGTATTGTTACGTGCATTTGATTTTAATTTAATTGTTGAACTCAGCTCCCTTGTCGAAATTAATTTTTTTCTTATTTGCTTTTGTAAGAAATTATATTTCTGGAATAATAATTTAACGTTAGCAATCAGCTTTAACATCTTTTTTAACATTTTACTAAAAGAACGCATTATCTACAAGATCTCGACATGAAAAGTGAAATCAACCAACGTTTCCACAATGCTCCGTGACCTAGCGGCTGAGTGACTTCGGTTTGGCACACTCTCTGGAAATGGACTTTGTTCGTTACCAGCAAGAAATTGATTAAATATACAGTTTATGTGTGTTTCGTTCCGTTTCGCTTGCGTTCCCTGAAAATGAAAATGGTACGCCAAAAAATAAAAACAAAACAAAAATGGTAAGGAAACGTATGTTGGATACGTTTACTTTAACGTGGAAAACTTTAACTCGGATCCCTGATATAAAGGCGATGCTGAGAAAAAAGAAAGAAACGATTCTACGACCAAGGGGTGGTTGAACGCTTTTTTTTCTCTCTACCGTATTGGTGTTCGGGGGTTTTGAGTGAAAGCAACGGAACCTAAGCCAAATCATCGAACTTTATGACTCGTTGGTGACGATGTCGATCAGCTAGGATGTGAAGTTTCGCTACCCTGGCAAAAGCATCGGACTCCTTCCAAAAGCCGTATGAATTTATTTCAATTTTGATTTCCGTTTTTTTTTCTCTCGGATGTTCTCGGAAACTCGGAAACGGTGTGTATGTGTGTGAATTCTTCGGTTTTTTATTTTATTACCGTTGGAAAATGTGTTTCCATGTTTCGTTTCCACCAGCATATAGTTGGACGTAGTTGTCCAGCTGTGTTTTCCAGCACATATTCGCTGGCACTTTATGAAGCGTGGATGGTGCAAACACAAATGCTACAATAAAAATATCTTTTTTTTAAGAAACCAAAACGCCAAAAAAGATAACTGCAACTGTTTCCATTTCTGCACATATTTTAGTTTTGGTGCATAGCGCCACAATGTTAGCATTTCTTTTTATCGCTGAACAGCGATAAAGCGACAACGGTTTGCGGTTACAGTGCGTTTGCAAATAATTCATTGTTATGTTAATAAAAAATAAAAGGAAATTTTATTTATTCGCACAGGTGCAAGTCGAATTTTATTTTACCGCGCGGTAAAGAACCCGGAAACCTGGAAAGCAGCTAATGGTGGTGCTTCACTTTGGTGTGGGACGTGATTGAACTACGTAATAGATTTAATGATAGACTTGCGGAACCGATGCGCATCAAAGTGGTGGAATGGAGTTCTTGTGAAAAATGTGCACGATTGTTCGATTTATCCTCGGCAATGGTGTACAATTCGCGAGCGATAGATAACAATTGGCCTGATTTAAATTAAAGCAGTTGGAAATAAGAACGTACGCGATTGGGCATCTGATTGTTCACCAATCCAAACTTCCTTTCATTTGGTATTGATTGCTTTAAAGCGAATGTTTACTGAAATCTTATCATTCATGCCAACCTTCGTTCATCATTACGCTAAATATGCTTGACATGCGATCCTTAACCGAGAACCAATTTTCAAAAAAGCTTTTTTTGTGTGTGCTACTAAGCTAATTGCGACCGATTGCCTGAACAGTCTCAATGGCAAACCAAATTGGTCGAAAATTGCCCCAAACTGCTCATAACTACCCTCAGCGAGCGAGAGAAAGATCAATTCCATCTCGAATCGTTTACCTCATTTCCGATGCGTTCGCATTCCATCTCGTCTCGCGCCTGCCAACAGCAAATTTGCCATTACGATTTACCATTGCCGAAGCGGTCCTTATCGCTAGCCGGAGCAAAACCGTGAACTTAATCGTTGACACAAATGACAAATGCCGAACGGCACGGCTGCGCTGCTGCGTTATCGTAGGAAATGCCAATACAGTGCCGGCCCGGGGGCGCTTTAATTGTACCCGTGTGGGCGCATTTGTGCAACCGGCATTAACCGGCCCACCCTAACCTTCTCCTTGAGGCGCCCGAAGCGGTTCGCAAAAGCACGGCTCCAACTGCACATTGGTGGATTTGCTGCGAATACAGCCGGTCGGTCGGTCGGTCGATCCCGCATGGCCACGATGTTGCTCATTTCGCACGTCGGGTAATGGGTCTGGTAGGAATTGCCGCAAGGACGCCCGCCCGGCCCAATCAAACGAGCGATGCACACAACGATGCGTTGCGTTATTTCGTTATTATTAAAATCTGCAAAATGCACCAGCAAATGCAACAAGGTAAATGTGAGCAGGCAAAACAAGCTGTTACAAATGCAAGGTTAACATGCCTTTCTTTTTATCACTATTTGCTTGAATTTGCGAGATCATAAAACATGCAATCGGGTACATTTTTTCCATATTTCATGGGAATTTGATATTGTTGGAATGTTTGGGACGGTTGTTGAACGCTGTTTTTCATTTGTATTCCGAATAATTCATCAATATATTTACAAATAGCTCTTTGCACGTGTTTTGTTATGATTAATTTAATCATATTGATTTTTATATTGTTAACATTTATTTTTGACTTGATAGATCTGACTTTTGGAGCTAAAACAGTTTTAGATAACACTTTTCTAAAGTTGATAAACTTTATTAATATTTTTAATATTTCTTATAAAATCACACAAAGTGTCATAAGTGGCAAAATGGTTTTGACGATTGCGAAACTTCGAACCCAAAAGTTTCTGTAAGCTGGTACGCTTGACGATCCTTCAATTGTGATTCGCGTGCAAGAAAAATAAATGAAATCAAAAATCAAGTTCCGGTGGAACCATGGAACAAACCGTGCTGGCTCGATTATGTAACCGAATCCGAGGTGCTGTGATTGAGTTTTGCTTCCGTTTCGGCTCGTTCGATCGATTGATACCGGGTGCCCTGCAGATTCGTTTGCTCCACCGATGTGTTCGTTGATTGCTGGCGTGTATGTATGTGTGTAGGTATGTGTGTTTGGGAGAAGAAAAAAACATCTTTCCTGCCCGGAAAGATATCGATTATCGACTTCCCCTTTTTTATCGTGTTTGGCCACGGTTGAGCCGTGTGCATGGGACTTCCGGCAAAGTAGAAAGGGCAATGGGTAATACGCTGCCCCAACACGTTGTTCTGGAACCCTAACCTACCGCCACCGGCGGTTGCCCCCTGACGACGTCTTACGCTTCCTTAACCTTTGCCCGTAGCAAATGGGAGTCCAAAAAGGGGTGACGATATAACATTCCGTCGGAAAATTGAACTTGATATCGAGCGTTACGGTGCCGAATGATCGGTGAGACGAATATGATTAAGGAAGGATGAAGCAGCGTTTCGTTTGTTTGGTTTTTTTTTTAGGTTTGGCCACACTTCCTGGTTTACCGGAGGACAAAATGGGGTGAAGGAACAAGGGGATCGGAACAGGTGGCTTTGGCTATAGGTCTTACTCGTTTGGTTTTGTTACCTGACCACAGCCATACCGGCCTCACTGCCGGCAGTGTTGGAGATTATTTATTTTCATTTTGTGGCAATATTAGTATGCAACGTGGTTCATATTGGGTGCCACAAATAAGAATTTATTCGGCGCGAAATGGTTCCAATAAGTGTGTGTGATGGTGGGTTACTGGTTGTTTGCATTCGTAGTGCCTACTAAATTGGAGGGTTATAGGTTAATTCTTGAACCTGTTTAAAGACCAATAGCTCAATGAGGATATTAATATCTTCGCCGATTCTCGACGAGGGTGAGTCTTCATGTTTATGGTATGGTAAAAACATTTGTGCACAACTCTCTCTCTCTTTGGCTTAACGACCTACCATCACCAGGTCATATGCTGACCATCAAATGGCTTACTAGACTATTAAATACCACGTAGTTGCATAGTCAGTGCCCACTACAGGGGAACGGTCCGGATGGGATTTGAACCCGGTCCGGTCATGTTGGGACCTAGCGCCGTTGCCAAATACACCACCGCCCCATCAAAGAAGGTGTGCACAAAGAAGGTATTATAACCGAGGATATTATATATTATTTTCTTACACTCAAATATTTCTCCTTAATTCATGTACTCGCAAGCTTTATTTCCCAAACATCTTTCCCACGTTGTGAACGGGAAAAAAAGCAACCCGGAAATGAAAACCCACCCACTTATCGGAAACGTAATGAAAACCCAAATCATATGCCCAATAGCCATGGGAAAGAAAACATGACACCGTGAGCAAGTTCAATCGGGTTTTTGGAGGAATTATAATCACATTTCGTTAGCCACGCGCCCCACAAGCTTCATGTTAGGCCAGTAAACCCCGAAAGAATGGGAAAATATAACAAATCTGCCCTCCCCCAAACAACGCCAGAAGCCAGCACGACACGGCACATGGACGGCGTTACTATAAATGGCCTCCTTTTCGAATGGAAATTCGAACGACCTCGCGACCACGATCCCCACTCTTTCTGGGAGAGCCGTTTTGGTGGGCTCGAGTATCGATGTGTTGGTGAGTTCTAGCCCTTTCCTTACACTTCTAGCGCGTAAAGGGTCAAGGTTTTCGGTCGATTCTTCCTGCCGCCGAT
>STHB01029216.1:0-10846 GCA_018908115.1 Anopheles rivulorum
GCCTTATCAAAACCGTTCGACATGTCACAAATCAGCACAAGAGTGTAAAAAATGGCCAATTGCGATAATTGGTACATAGATTGTGATTATTTTAATAGCATCGAATGACATAATTTTTTGTTGTTGTTTGCTTAAATTTCAAAAGATTTTTGCTTGCGCGATACTGCTTCAAGCATTAAAAAACGTTTTTTTAGAGACAGTCATGAGGTTTGTTGCATTTAAGACGTGCACTGGTGCCTTCTTTTCTTGCGATAACCGTCTTTAATTTACGCGGCTGTGCTGACAACTACATCTTACGAGCTTTTTTTCTCTAATAAGCACTAGATTGGCGGAACAGTGTTTCATTCAACACGGAAAGACTCCAAAGCTGAAGATTTTGTTCTTTTGCTTACGAAATCTTCCATATTCTGTGCTTGTTTTTGGTGTTTCCGGGCAAAGTGCAATTTTGGTTAGATGATATTGTAATTCTTGGCAAAGAAAAATCAGACATTTGGACAAAAAAGGCCAAAGAATCTACTCTGGCTTTTTATTGCTTATTATACTAAATTTTATCGATTTTTGGTCGGATGGTGCATTCATTCCACCGACGCCTAGACTTCAAATTAAAATTAAATTTATATAAAATTCTGAGTTCTGTTGAATTCAAAAGCCTTAGAAATTGATTTTTTAAATTTCTAACGTTTGAAAAGGCTCACTACGTTTGAAAATCTTCACTATTTGGGAGCCTTGATTCGGTTGTTAGAAAGGATAAAGATGTCCTAATCCGTAGCCAAAACGTAGTTAGTTTTGTTTAGCGTTGTATGTTTATTTTATTCTATATGTTAAATATCTATTTAGTTTGTTATTGCTGTAGAAGGTCGATTATTCGATTATTTTGACTTTTAAAATTTGTATTTTGATAGTTACCCGATGGTGTATGAGGAAATAATTATGCACTCATTTTATCTGAACTCAAAATAGTGAAAGAAAAACAAATTAAAAATAACATATCCCCATCATGTTCACAACCTTGGCAATACGACAAATAAGCCGTCATAATAAAAAATAAATAAAAAAAATAAAATAAAAATAAGTTCACGATATGCTTCTTCAAAGTAAAAGCAAGCTGTTGCTACATTTCGTAGTGCACTGTAGCTGTGTGCATTGCTCCGCTCTACGCATGCTCAGTTGATAAGCGAAGGCATGCGAAACTAACAACAAGCAGTGCCGTTCGACTAGCGTGAGTGTATAGCGTTCTAGTAGATCTCAAGAGCTGATCCCGCGAGCAGGACCGTATGCAAGTTTTCAAAACCACCGTTTAAACATAGCAGTCCGTGTGTTGTGCGTGCGTGTTCTGTCAATTCATAACCGTTCGGTGGCCGGTGTTTCCACTTTGGATTGCGTTGTTGCAGCTACGTGTAGAGCGCAGGTGAAGGTGTTGATGCCTACTACGTTTTTCAAACGGTTTGCGTTGTAAACAAAGTGTTACTCCCAGCCCAGGGAGGGACATTATTTTCGGTTGAGCTGTGTTTTGTTGTCTGCTATCGGTTGCTTTTGTTTTATAAAATGTGCTTTTTTTTCGCTTCTCCTCTTTTGCGCCGATAGAAATTGTCTTCAAGTTATGTGAAGCGTGCCAGAATTAATTACCGTATGAATATATTTCTTAAATGGACACTAGTTTTTGGTGTGATTGTTTGCTTTTCCTTCTAAAGTGTGTGTTTTGTGTTTGTGCTGACCTGGATGCTCGGCACACAGCGTTACATGTTGTGTTCGTTCGACCGTCCATCTTCGTCTTGTTTAATGCTTTAAATATTCATTCCCCATTTGAAACAACAAGTGGCTGTTTGAATATTAATGCCTTGCCATGGTAACGGTCCTTAACAACCGACCAAACAGTTGGTGAGAGTGAGCAAGAGCTACGCGTCCGTTACAGAATGTGAAAGAACTTTGTGCAGCGCAACTTCAACTTTGCGCGAAAAAGTATTGTAAAATTGTAAAAGCTATAAGTGAGACATTGAAATTAACAAACAAAAAAAATGCTTTAAATTGTAAACCAAAAAGCTATTATTGCACAATTTCATTACTATTGGCCCAATTTAAGAAGTAAAACTGTGCGACATAACTATCCTTAGCCCAATGAACAAACATTCAAAATGTGAAAAAATGGATTAGAAGACAGAAAAAAGCGCCCGAACAAATGTTTGAACATGTTCCATGATATGATTACGTATTGGTCAGTGATTGGAACGAGCCAAGCAATTGCACATATACCCCGGCAAACCCGGAGGCAACAGTGCAGAAACTTTCTTGGACCGTGGCCCAGTTTGTGCCGGTGGAAACGGAAATGGTAAGATAATGGTGACGGTTCAGACACGAGAAACGGGAACCTAACTTTGCGCAACAATGTGCCATGGCCACGAGATGATTGATGTCAGTTGGGACGATGCGCCTGTATGTAGCTTGGAATGAACCCGGCCACAGGATGATGCTGGCTGGCTGGCTGGCTGCTGAACACTCCGGGCGTCCATTGTAATTTAATTGGAATGACAGATGACGCCAGAACGTTCCGTGCGAAAGAATGGCCGCAAAATTGTCGTACTTTCTGTGCTATCCTTCGCCTTTCGAAGCTACCTGAGACCGAGGGATGCGAACTCAGTCAGGAGCAGCATGCAGCTGCTTGTGGTTAGATTATCGTTAGGGGATTTTCCTTTTTTTTTAAAAAAAAGGATGGAATTTATGGATAGGAAAAATGGATCGAATTAAATGTTTTTATTCTAATCGAATGCTTTAAGATGTTAAACCCGTAAACTCGCAGGAACACTGAACGACCATGCGCCTCCATGTAATGTTTCGCTTCATCTCACTCGAGTGCCACACCACGTGGTCACTGTTATTGTTAATGGTTCCACTTAATGGATGAAATCGTTCCCCGACATTGTCACATGTTCACTGTTAACAACATTTTCCTGCTATGCGTGTTTTAGACAGCGAGCCGAACGCTCTTAATGCTTCGAGCGAGCCGAAACGAGCTTGTTCCTGTGCGTTCCGGGTGACGAGGATGGTTTGTAATAAAATATAAAAGCTTTTTGTTTTCCCCGCAGCGTGTAGGGCGCAGTAGACCAAAGCTTCACGATCATTTGTCGCCAAAGACCAACACACTTCAACCCGTCGCCGTTCGGGCCATCGTAAGCAAAGGCTGAAGATTGTTTAACGAGGATATTGATGAATGAGTTATGACGGTGGCCTTGAAAGCAACACACAGCTCAAGGATGCAGCATAAAAAACCACCTCACAAACAACATTAAAACCGTTTCACGATGGCATCTTATCGGGGTTCGCTTTGGAAGGATACTTGTAGGATGTAAAGCTTCCCGCAAAGCACCAAGTGGTTCGAAGTGTTTTCGATTCTGGCGTTCGTGAGAAAAGGACGAAACAAGAATCTTTGCCAGACAGCAAACAATAGATTCATCACTTGGGTGATGTTCAGCATACAGTGATGAAATAAAAAAAAAACCCCTGGAAAGATCAGAAAGTCTGAACGGTTTTTGCATTCTATGGCGAATGGAACGTATTGAACGTACTTAATAAAAAATAATACCAAACGACCATCCATTTTCCGCCAGGAACTGCTTCCATTGCTTAAGGTAAAGTTTATGATAGAATTTTTGCCAGGGGGAAGAAAAATTCCGGAAAAATGCATGTTTAGTCTCCTTCTCCGTGACATTCACTCTCTGTCAACATTTACCCATTCGTTCGCCAAACGGATATCAATTGCAATCCGATGCAAATGCTAACAAAAGATTCCATTCTGCTTCGGTTCTATGCAAATAGTTAAGCATCGGTACGCTTTTCTTTGCTGTGCTTTCGCACTTTGTTTTGTCGCTTCCTTTCGTATTGGTAAAATGGTAGCTGCAGGGCTTTGGAAACAAGTTGAAATGGGAATGATTCGATTTTTTTTGTTTAGTTCACGAAAAAAAAAATAGTTACTAGTACGGAATTCGTATCGAAAACATCTTTGAACTGAAGCGAATCAATAAAACAGATCGAACTGTAAAATGATATGCAAAATATAAAAGGAAAAATTAATAAAAACACAAAAAAATCAATAGTTATGTTCTTGAACAATTCCCTGCGAATAATATTAATTTTGCAAAGTTCAATGTATAAAAGTGACAATAAGAATAAAAGTTTTAAGTTACAATTTTGACAAGAACAAGACAATACACAGCATTAGCATGTACAATCAGTACTGCAATTCATAAAGATTTTTTTTTCTGAATAATCACGACCAGCGCAAATTTCCTTCTATTTTGTGCGTTTTCGAGCGTGATTAGAATCGGTGATATAAATAATCGATTCCAGGACTGATTTCATTGATGGTGTGCATTCCTTTCCTGATGCTGTGATATCGATTTATTTGAATCAAGAATCGTGAGAACATCTAGCGTCTTCAACAAAGAAATGACAAGAATTAATTTCGACGAACAAGGAATGTTCGTATAAATGTTAATTAAGGAAATATGAATATTCTATTAATTTCTTGAGCAAAAGAATAATTATGCTGTTATAGAAGAATTTCACTAGTAGAAACAATATTACGTTAATGTAGTATACAAATTCTTTGTCGTGTCTTTGACTTTAGTACAGATAACACTTTATGAAAACTTTATAAAATATTATAATATATTTTTTATTTTAATTGATCAAATTTTTCATGGTAAAAATACTAATAAAAGGATGACCTAACCGAAGCGGAGAATCAAAAGACATGATATAAATGGGTTTGGGATAGACATGGCTAGAGATTTTTATTTGCTCTACAATCCATGTGACGTGGAGAAAGAAAGAGGTTCGACAGTCAGAAACGTCATACTTTACTTTACCGAACACAGAGGAGGCAAACAATGAAAACGCTAACATAAACAATGCAATGCCACACTCGATTAAACACCAGATGTTTTAAGTTTCGACCGTATCCTGGGTTGATGGGAAATAATTTGCTCACCGCGTACGTCACCGTTGGCGTAAATTCAACAAGCAGAAGATCGTTGCCGTCGAAGCACAAATAAAACCTTGTGCCGGGCGGGCCAGTGCAGGTGTTTGTTTATTGAAAGAACATTTGTATTCTACTGGCTTACCGGAGCCGACCAAAGTAGGTGTAACATTCTTCAAACTGCTGTCAGCACGGGCGGTTTCATGATCGTGCGATTTTTACCGTGCAAAGTTAGCCTCACGATTAACCACGAGCATCGTTTACTCGATCGTAGTTCCGGGGAACGTACCATTATTCCATAAAGGCACATTTCGGCAGACTATTTGGTCGCGCCAAATGGATTAGGCGCCACGGTTCCCACGTGTGAGAGCGTGTTCCCGCTAGCATCTGTCATAAACAGCATGACATCAGCCTGACAGCTTTGATTGATCGCACGCGTCACGCGACACGCGGCGCGAAATCGTGTCGAGTGCAGTTCTTTTTTTTTGCAAAGCATTTCGTCACCGCCGTTCGCAACGATCATCAGTCCACTAGCTGGCCGTGCAAATATTTGCATCATTAGGCAATTCGGGTGCTCGGTGCTACGGGTGCACTGGTGCATTCTGGTGTGGCAGTGTTCCAGCAGCTGTAAAGCAGCACAATTAGCGACGTTTTATTCGGCCACGAGTCCCCCACTGCGCGATGCTAATAGAGTTGCCCGGTAAAGGCCAGCTGTCTCGTAGATGGTAGAGAAAAGATTGGTGCCGGGTGGGCACCATTAGGGAAAGGACGGAAAAGTCAACGCATGAAACACCAACATTAATTGAATCGGCAATGCTGATGGTGCGGGAAGTGTTTCGGCAAACGTCTTGTTGAATGCTTTAATACTGATTTAACCCTTAAAGGTATTTTACTAAGCTGTATATATATAAAAGAATAAATCTAAACTGCTAAAGAAGGCATTTTATTTTAAACCGATTACAGAAGTGATTAAACTCAATCTCTGTGTACCTAGAAAAATTAATCCATAATTTTACTCATATTATGTTAGCTCAAATTTTAGTTCGTACACATGTGATAACAGAAAGCAAAAAAAAAAAAACACAATTAAAATTGAACATTGTTCGCAATTAAGAGGTTATTACCTTGGAAATTCCAATTTTAACAGAGTTTACGATATTTTATCAAAATTTAATTTCTTTTATGCATTTATTGATTTTGTGCACTATAACTATTTATAACGCTTATAACACTTTGATTACTAAATTAATGTTAATCCTAGGTAACCGATAAAAAATACGTAAGTGCCAATAATATTAAAGGCTCTATTGATATTTTTACATAAAAAGGAAGTAGGTGTGCATGGGATTGACTTTTATATCAAAATGAAATAGAACTCATAAGCGAAACAAAAATATCAATATCATTCAAACAAATTTCAAAACGATTATAAACAAATGCGAATATTTTACCTTTAAAACACCCCGAAATATTTAAAAAACTCAAGTAACTGCCATTCGTGTAAAGAAAGTCTGTTCCAAATTTGCTGTCAAGTAATTGCCATTCGTGTAAAGAAAGTCTGTTCCAAATTTTTTGTCACAAATTTTCGAGAAATTCTGAGGCAAAATGTTGTTTTTTAATAGAGTTACCTTGAACATACGCGTTTTGAACACATTTTGTATTTTGTTGTGTAAGTATTAAAATACAAAAAAAAAATCATGCTAACTGTACATTTCCATTTAAGGGTTAATTGCAGCAGATGATTAATACCACTCAGTCGACCTGTAGAGAGACTCCTTTTAACGAAATATATCCATCGTTTCTTATCACAGCGCTTCACACAAGTTTTCCATCGAGAGTCGTTTAATTTTGGAGTTCATTTTCGCACCCAAAACAGCACAACTGGTGGTAGTGGTTCGCAAAAAAAGCGGCTGGCCATTTATTATCATCCCAACCTCAAAAAAAAAAAAAAATAGAAGAGAATCTTCTTCAACCACCAACAGCGAACGCCCTTTTTTTTGTTTATTTTTTGTTTTAATTTTATGTAACAAGCAGCAACTGTCTAGAAATGAGCTGACAATACCGTCCCCCATATGCCTGAAATTCTAATTTTAGTTTCGTTCCATCGCCGGAACTACCGGTTCCGTCCGTAACGAATGGAGACCGATAACATGTGGTGAGAATTTATTTTCTACATTCCGCCGGTTGTGTTTTTCAGCATTTTGTGCCTCCTGGTTTACACCCATTCGTTTGTCTCGTTTGTCTGGTGTGGTCGCGCTGCGGTGCGAAACGATGTCGAACTGAGTTTATTTGGCAAATGGTTTCAACCACTTCCGATATACGCCCGCCATTATTTAAGCGCCAGCAATGGCAAGGACCCGTGGCTGGGTGAATTGTTTATTTGTTGATTGATTGTCTCGTGGCGTGAAACACAAATCGGGAGATCGGGTTTTTTTGTTGTTTTGATTTTATATACATTTACACCATGTTCCATCCGGGCGTACCGGCCAGAATGATGTTTGATGCTTTTTCGAACTATATAGTTTTTACAGCCGTTTTTGTGTCGGTAATTAAATGTCATGATTTATTTACATTGCCACGAAAATGGGCAATGTTTACGCGAAATCGTTAAATTGAGTTCGCTTTTACAGGACGGCATGGCAGTGAAACTTTTGGCTTTGTGCAACAGATGGGTTAACTTTTTATTGGCTAAATAGCTTGCCCAAAAATGCACCCCATGTTCATTTTATGCCAAGCTTAAGATGATTAAAAACATTTCTATACAGAGCTGTAGCAATTTTTCCTTAAAAACATCAAACTGATCTTGCTTATAATACACTTGGCAACGCAAACAAACATATGTTGTAATAGCTAGTTCATTACGCTTGGTTAAGAAAACAGTCGGTGTAAGGTGTAAAATTTCACGAATGACATCATTAGTTTCATCAATGAAATTATCCTTACGCTGATGGATTGACAAAGATTACATTCAATTTATAACAACACGTACGATCTCCTGCTAGCCTGCGCACAGTGCAATCGCAGCTATGGCTTAGCTCATCCAATCCACAATTTACGCTCTTTAAATAACTCATTGTTTCTCACCAATGCACGACCCCGACGGTTTGATGGATAAAAATGTGTACGAGGATTTAATTAAACGGCATACACAGCATGCATTTGACGCCAGGAAAAATGAGAGAGAGAAATAAAACAACAACGACAACAACCGCGGTAGAAAATTATTGCAGTGTAAATTTCATTTCACCCTACTTCGCTAGACGGGGAAAAAGCTGAACCCATTTTCTTGTTTCCTCATAATTTACCTCTTAGCTGCTCTTAGCTGCTGTGGCGCAGACTTAAATATCTTGCAAATGTTGGACGCTTTTCGCACGTCGATTTTTACTCCTTGGCTTCCCAGTTGTTTCGTTTCGCTCCTAGCCCAATATATATAAGCATGCATGCAAACAATTATCGAAGCAATATATTTTTACTCCACTTCGAAGCGAAGCTCAACTCTCCCAATTACTCATCTGCTGGGAGCGTTCGCAGCGTTCGGAAGCGAAACCGAAAGACATTGTGAAGGAAAATCAGAAAAAGAAAAAAAGTATGTACTGCCGAAGATCGTTTCGGTTGTGTTGACAGAAGCGGGACCTAATGACAGATTGGTACTGGCGGTAATTGGCTATTTAAAATACACATCCAACATGCCAAACCGAGCGTGAAAATTTGCTTGCAGCGGTGGCGTACCTGTGGGCATGGGTTGTAACTTACTTAACAAACTCATTATCAACAGGACTCTTTTTTGTGATTTTTTTTTTTTGCTGATGAAACACACAATGGTTTAAATATTGTACTACACGATCGCAGGGAGAAACAACAAAATTGCATAAAAACTTTCTCAATAAATACAACAATAGTGCCAAAAAAGAACGCGTTACAAAATTATACACTCATACACTACTAACACGACCAACTTTAGAACCCAACACGTCCAACAACCTTTTATCTATCTTTAACAATGATTAGCCGTACCATCGATCATTCGTTTAAGCAAACAAGACAAAAACACAAACAGTTCCCGCCGGTCTCGGCTTTATTAGTTGCCAGTAAATATGCTGCATACCAAACACGCTGGCCAAAAATCAAAAAAGCACAATTGAACCCTGTGTGTAACGCACGGCAGCATTAGCTCCACCAGTGCTCGGTACCGATTGCCTTTGAAGATATAAATAGTACTGATGCGAATAGCAAAAAAGGCATCGTACACTATTTGTTTGTTTCCCGCTTTTGTGTTGTGGACCATTTCGGTTCCTAACCACGCCGAAGATCATACACACACGCACACTACAAATCTCGTCCAGATGTGTGCAAGCATGGGATTAAGGTCAGCACTTTGGAAGGATCAAACAGGGTGTAACGATGTAAAGGGGGAAGAACGTAGAGCTATCCCTATGTTAAGGGTGAAATTTGAGCTACCGTATGGAATCCGATGCCTTCATGCCTATTGCATGCAATTATCGTTCGGCAGTCACTTAAGCAACAGTTGCTCACGTGTCTAAGCGTCCTTAGCGGTTTGAAAACAAAAAATAAACGGTCGATAACAAACAAAACGTTCGAACGAAACTTCACATGTTTCTACCGCGTACTCACGCGCAAGCGAAGTGAGTGACCGTGAGTTCGGGGTTTTGGATTTAGATTAGTGAAGTGAAGAGAAAAAGAAAGACTGAGTGCCATACGCATGATGTGTTGCTGTTGTTGCTCGATCCGTACAAGCCCACCGTACAGCGCATTGCAGACCGATTGTCTTCGGTGAGGCCCGAGTGAGCGAAAGCGGACCAGCTTCTTCCGTGCCTGAGTTACTGTGCGATCGTGCCGTCGTACCGGGTCGTGGGCAGAAACGCTATTTTCAGTTACGATCTGGGCCACCGTGCGGTCAACATCGGTCCGCGTTACGGCTTCCCGGGTTGTCCCGAAACCGTTTACCGTCGTCGAGGCCGGCAAGGATTATGTGCAGCGCCAAACGTACGGGTTTTTTTTTTGTGTGTGATCGTGCAGAAAGGTGTTAATTTGAGGTGTTGAGAGCTCTTTTACTAACTAATCCGGAAAAAAATGGAAATATGTGTAACTAAACTAATCAGCTGAGTGTGTTTCAAGTCAAGAAAGTGAACGAGATGCATTTTTGAAAAGGTGTAATAATAATTGAAGAAATTAGTTCAAATAGAGAAAAAATGTTTTAAAGTGCGAATTCTACACTATATTTGATTTGAGGCTTTTTAACTTTAAATTAAAATGTTCATTTTTTATAGCACAGAAGTGTTTTGAATACACAGAAAGTTGCTATAAAATGCTTTTTTCCGATTCAATTCCACTATGATTGAGCATTGACAATTATCACCTTTAGTTCGGCACGTGTCGTGAAGAATAATCGACTGTTGTGCGTGTTGCACGTATAAATGCACTTCACGGACCACGGACTAGAAACGACCCCAATACCGCTTTCACTTTCTCTCGCCCAACCCTACGCCCCTCCCCTCCCCTCCCCTCCAGCAACAGTGGCCACATGCATTTGCGAAGGAAAAGGTTTGTCACTATTTGTCATTGGAATCTTTGGGAAACATGTGTCGGCCGTTTATGGCCGGGATTAGGCAAGTGTGCATCGTACGTTCGACCGTACCGTGTGTGTGTGTCAACATCGTGTGAGAAAGACCAGAAACAAAAGTTCATTCCCGACCAAGCTGTGTGTGTGTGTGTGTGTGTGTGTGTTTTTTTTTTTGTTTATCGCCTAGGGAGAGTGAGAATTATTTTTAAAACACCCCAAAAACCCACAGTTTCGAGCACCAGTCATGCCGGTGACCGTTTCTCGAAAACACATCAGCAGCAATTCTTGCGCTT
>STHB01029234.1:0-23639 GCA_018908115.1 Anopheles rivulorum
CCATGCTGTCACTGCCAAACTGTTGCAGTACGCCGAAACAGCCAAACAGCTAACAGGAAGTGTAATTGAAATGCAAACAAAACACACAACAACGCACCGTTGTTGTTGTTTGGATCTTTTTTTTTTTTGGTAGAACGAGGATAATATTGTATATGTAGTAGCTCATTAGTGAGCAGAAATAGCAAGATGTTGTCGGAGAATGGTGGATGAGCGTCAAAATGCTTTAACTGATGTGAGCTTCTTGCGCAGCACACAAGAAAATCTCGTGTGTATACACTCAAAGCATGTTTTCAGCATGAGGATCATGTTCCATGCAGGTTGGGTGTAGTTTTTTTGCATGGAATGTTACACTTTTTTAAGCAGATTAGTGTATATTTGTGACGCGTGTAATACAGGCTGATTCATGGTGGATGGGTGGGGGTGTGTATTTTTTATGAAGTATCGAAAATAAGCATGAAATTGAGCTCTAAAATAGACATTTCAGATCGTCTATACACAGTACATCGCGTTTGACAACATATTAAATGTGTTGTGGTAGGATGAAACAAATTCAATAATGGTGTTTTCATTTGTTTTCAAATTGAATTTATGTACAAGAAAATGAACCGACGGCGTTTACGATTTATTGCGTTATACTACGAAAGGAGCTCATAATATGCGACACAATTCTGATCCCACCACATGAAGCCCGTGACTTTCTATGAGTGTATATTTCGCTTTGGTGTTGAGCCTGATCATCGGGTTTAACATATTTTGAGGAATATCATACATTCTTTCCTGTAAGTTCGTTTCAGCAAACGAATCGTAGTATAATTGCGATGACAATTATTGTAAAACGCGAGAAACTTACTTGTAAATCCAATATAATTAACCTAAAGTAAATAAATTGTAAAGATTTATATACCATGCAACAAGTTTCACCACCACTATGGTATACTTAAAGAACAATTTTAATATAAAATTGTACTACGAACCTTTTGAAATAATTATGTTATAAGCTTCGAAACTTTCTTTCCTTTAAAGGTAGATTTTACTGCTAAAAATGTTTGTGGTCAATTTATTAATAGTAAACAAATTTCATTTTTTCCTTAAGTAGATTATACTTGCAGTTCCCAATACATCCCCCTAGAGACAATAACAATTAAGAAAGTACGGCAACAAGTGCGCTTCGCTTTTCATTAACAATAGTGTGACGCCGAAAGTGTTATCACTAGTGTATCAAAACATTGATTAAAGGCCCCGATCGAAACTTTGTTATCGTCGTAAACACGCAGTATGGTGTGAACCTCGCCGTATCAGTTATTCGATTTGCGGTTGTTTGATGAAACCGATATCCTTTAGACCACACGCATTACCTCCGGCAAATGTGATGACGGCCGTGCGATGCCGTACTGATCGGTCGCTTTCGCGCAGTGGATCTGATATCCAATTATGTTCTAATTAATTTGCAGCAAATGTCTCCTGCCGCGCCGAGACCCCGTCAGCCGAGGCTGGCTGTCGGACGTTGACGGGCCAACAGTACGATGGGAAAATGGGGTGCACAACCTTGTGGCAGGTTTTGGATAGGACTTTGCTAGAGTGTGTGCTGGTCCGGGATTCGCTTCCACTAGTGGCGATGTATGCATGCCTTGTTCTGCCAGCCGACGGGTGGTGCTCAGCAGGTCGATGAAAATCAATTTCGCCTTTCCCGACCGATGTTGCGACTGGCTGGCAGTCGGAACCGAGAAGCAACGCAACGCTGATAAGAAGATTTTGGAAGAGCTCATCCTTGGTGGATGAAAAGGATGAAAAGCAACCGTAGAACCGGTGGCATAGAAGAAAACCTATCTTCACTGCAGGTGTAACTCTGCTGGTGCATCAGCTGTGCTCAAGATACCCGACAAGATGGTGAAGCTGTGCAATGCACGAGCCAAACGAAACTAGATACAACAAAATCAAAGTTTGATACTGTGGTGTTTTACATTGGTATAGAGATGTTCTTCTGTTGCGCAACAAAGGAAAATGAATAGAATAGAATTTTTTGGTTTACTATTTGTGATCAATTTTCATTCATGCATTACTATTTCAATTTTTAATTAACTCTGAAGGAAGGGATGTTGCTCTATTAACTCTGAAGGAAGGGATGTTGCTTAGGAAAATGTTTCACAGATTGTAGTTTTTTTTTATTTACCTTTTTCTAAGTATTAAAAAAGTGGACATAAGGCTCTTTTTATTTGCTCTAGCATATCATTTATTGTCAAAAATGTCAACACAAAAAAAACTCCACTTTAATTAACGAACTCCCTTATTGTCATCATATTGTCCCCTTTTAAATAGGTCAACCGTCAAACGCTTTAAAATGTCGCGCAAAAACTGACCGGCCAAACGGCACACGAACGGCTATGGCTTGATTATTAATCTCATTACCAGCAGAAGTGGACGCAATATTTTTTTTTTCCGTGGGGTTTTGTTGATTTATGTTACCGAAAAACGACATCGCAGGAAACAGCATCAACGACAAGAATGAGAGAAAAAAGAAAGACACTAAAACCTCGCATTTGTTGCGCATTTGTTGTGCCTTTCTAATCCATTCCCTTGCCGACGCGATCGCCTCGAGCAAGGATGGTTTTTGTTACTTACTCTGTCGATGGTGGCTGCAACAGTTGCCAGCGGAACGACGCACTTTATTTGCACGAGGCGATGGAAAGCAAGGCAAAACGAAGGATTTCTCCACTGTGTGGATGTGCGTGTCTCAGGAGAGACTCAGTCAGTTGGTCACGACGCTTAATTTAATGCCTTTTTGTGCTTTATTTTAAAGAGCGTCCTAATTTTTGGCGCGTGAGTTTGTTTATGCTCGTCATGAATGGATAATGAAATTAAATGAACAGATTCTTAGACAATTGCTGCGACTTCACTTATTAGGACGGATTTACCAAACCCGTGAAATGTTTATTGAGTGTTAATTAAAGAAAATTGTTTGTTTAGTCAAGCAAATGTTGCTTTAAAAGTTCTTCGATGCACAATAAAAAGGTGCTATAAAATATTGTAGAAAATTGCTATAAAATGAATTATTCGACTACACCTGATCGGATTATTCGATGGATGGATCATCCTTTAGTGATACATATGAGTACAGCAATAATCTTGTTGAAGTTTTGCAATAAATGTTAAATTACAAAACAATTTGTTTCGTTGATTAACTCATTATAATATGAGCAAACAAGAGATTCAATATAATTCAATAGCTAAGATTCAATATAATAGCTATAAACGATACCTCTACTATTCTTTATAGTAGTTTGTTTCGAGGATTGCCTTTATACATACGTTTCATATAAATTTTAGTCCTTTCATCCTCGGTAACCGATTATTCAACATCTCTCTCTCTCTGGCTTAACGACCTACCAGGTCATGCCGGCCATCGAAATGGCTTACTAGACTATTAAATACCACGTAGTTGCATAGTCAGTGCTCACTACGGGGGAACGGTCCGGATGGGATTTGAACCGGGTCCGGTCGTGTTGGGACCTAGCGCCGTTGCCAAATACACCACCGGGCCGCCGATTATTCAACATATAAATATTCGATTTTCTACACTGCTGAAAAATATACTAGAATTGATTTGCAATTCTTTTTTCAACCTAAAGAATTGTTTTTAATTATGTCACAAAAACAGTGACAAGAATTGGAAACCTGTTGCACTCTTGCCGTTTGTACTTAAAAGTCACCGTATAATTTTTTTTCATCCCTTTCAGAACAGATGACATTTTTTCGAGTCACCTTGTTCTCCAGGACTAGGCTAATGCTTCATCGTTTATTCCTTTATACCTTCGGACCGATTCCAGGTAATATTGCTTGCACGGGTTCCAGTATCCACCGAAAGCCAGCACAAAGCCGACGGGTATGAAAATTTACAATTCCAGCGACCGTATTAGCTCGCCGTTGTGCACGCCTCGTGTGCCGTGTAGGCTAGTGTGTTGCAACAGCCCCCAACAAAACCAGCTGTTGATACGCAGACGTTGATAGAAAATGATGACGCTAGGGTATGATCACAACGCAAAAAATAAAAAAAAAAACACCGGCAACCGAGCGAACTGGCAGGGCTCACCGTTACCCAGGGCAAAACAATAGAAATAAACATTAGGCCATAAATATGCGGCCATGATTAAGCAAAATGGAATGGAGCATGAGAACGGGGAAACAAAAAGTGCAAAATAAAACTAACAACAGCAGCAACAACAATGGGGTAACATGAGGCGCACATGTTGAGCGTTGAGCAATTCACACCCGTAAAACCGTACAAGCAAAGACGCCTGTCTTACGCCATACGGTTGGCGGACTCTGTGGAGCATCATGGCACAATCGTAGGAAGGATACGTTTTTGTGTGTGTGTGCTTGTTGTTGCTGTCCCTGAAGTCTTGGGTTCGCAGCGTAATCGGCCAAGCCAGCCAGGAAAGCCGAAGCGACAGGCCACGCGGTTTTGAGCGGTCTCTACTCGAGGATGATTAATTGTACGGCTTTTAGTTGTATGAGGTGGCTTTTCTTCTGCGCCATGGTTTCGCTATCGTGGGCGAAACAGGGTACAGCTGAAAGCACCCGTATAGGCCATGGGAGCTGGAACCTGTTTTTTTTTGTTGGTCTTGTGCTGTGGCTTCGTTTTGTCAATACTAGTAGATCAGCTGGGAGTCAGTGGTAAGCGTTGCTCCGGTGAATGAAGAAAAATCGTTTCACGTACTGGTGGGTTGTTGCTAGTGGACGGCAGGATAAAAAACGATCCTAGTAGCACACTGTAGCACAAAAGAGTTCGGGGCCTGAGCTGGGTCGATGATTAGAAGGAGATAATGAAAAAAAACTGTGACCACTAAGCGATTAAAGAATAAAGCCTGAGTCAGGGCTGAATACAATAAAAGACACGTTTAAATAAATGGAACAAAATTCATTTATTTTAATTTAATGTGGGTAATATTTGTTATGCATTTCACTCATTCACGATTTTATAAACCTAGTACAGTTCATAAGATATTTATATTTGTATACGAAACTTCATATTTTTAAGTAAAATATAAGAATGGGAGGTACATAAGAACGATGTTTTACAAAATTTTAAAGATTGAAATGTACCATACGAGAAAAAAAAAGTTAAAATCTTCTCTCGCTTTCTACATTATGATAAATTTTTTAATACATACTGTGAAATACTCCTCTAACGCGACTTATATCCGTATCCAATATTGACATTCTAAGGTGTCTGAAAGCTAGTTGTGTTTTGCACGAATTTTAAAAATTGTATAGCATGGAAATAAATAATAGATTATAGCATTGTTGTAGGTTGTTATGTAAAATGAATCAATTTTCGATTTGGCGATAAAATGTGAGTAATTGTTTTTAAAATTAAAACATTTGATTTCTATTCTATTCTTCCGTAAAAATAACATTAATTTATCGCTGTCACCTGTTTGTTTGCTATAAAATCAAACGGTCCTATAAATATGCTATGAACTGTAAGCTGTGAAAAATGTCTACTTTGCCCCCGGAATGTTTGGACCCAGTTTAATTACTTAATTTGCTCGATGTGCAATTTTATTTTCTCCACGCAACATCTGTGTCGATGCACATTTGGTATTTTATGCTATCGTTGCAATAAATAAAAAAAAAACTCCACAAAAGGGTGACAATAGTTTCCGACTACGCTGGCAAACAGCTGACAAATCGTATCCACTTCGGTTTGTCGGGACAAAATAATGTTTACGCTTTTGGAGCGGAAAATGTTTGTGTAGAATGCATTTTTTATGTCTCTCTCGCTCTGGTTTGTTACCATAAAATACCGAAACTTGTATTCTCTTGCTCTCTTTTTTCTTTGCCAAACACACCGCATGTTGCAGCTTTCGGAAGCATTTTCCCATTTGCTGTTGTAACGTGCATGCATGCAAACATCCGATTCGTGGTTGTGGGCCAAAACGAGGAACACATAACAATCTCATCAACATCCCCATCATCATCAACATCAACCGGAGAACCATCGGTTTGATCGTCAGCAAATGTTGTCATCCATTTCCATGGATACGGTGCGGGTGGGCAAACAATAGCCGATGCAAGGCACGTGAGGAGCATTTTTGCTAGTAAAAGTGTTCGTTTGCGAGTGACTTCGTAGCAGCCAGTACGGCGCACATCCGGTGCGAAGGTTTGGTGAAAATTATTTTTTCATTCCCTTCCTCCCTTCCTTCCTTCCCTCTCACCATTCCCCTTCGTTCCTTCGTTTGTGGCAGCAATTTGCATCCAAGAATGTGCTGTAAGGCATCGCCGTCATGAACGTTGCATTTATGACGTGTTTTGCGCTGAAGTGATTTATTCTCTGCCCCATTTCACCGTTCAATGGCAAGCGTATGGGCAACAAAAAAAAAAAAAAGAAATATATAAAAAAACTGATGCTTTCAAGAGAGAGCAAACCACACAGGAACTTCCGGTCGCTGCACATTTGTGTTCGTTTGTAGCAGTGCGCATTAACCCACTTGATCGTTATACCGAGCCCGGCTTATGCTTATGCTTTCTCGCGAGTTCTGATTCAACATATGCAACTTGGCGCTTTTGCACCGCGATGATTTGTTATTCTGTACCCTTTTTGGCTACCCTTTGATATCACAGAGGTGGGTGATTTATCGAGTGCGAGTAAATTGATTGCACTTGTGGAAAGAAAATGGAGACATGTAAGAAAAATAGAAGCTGACCAAATTCGTGTTTGAATAATCTTTTTTAGTTTCTTGTGATTTATACCAAAAATTCAAATTTGGAACATAATTTGAAACCCGAAGTTTAAACCCTAGAATTGGTGGAATTTTTCGCAAGATGTAATGAATTCCAATTACAAGAAAGCGGGCCACAAAACGCATAACGAATGCAGTGAATGCACTGGTAAAAATGGTAATGAACGGACATTCTTTTCCAGCCGCGTGGATCTTCTGAACGCTCTGAACGAATAAGGTTTGGCGCCATTCGAAAAGTGTTGACTGATTGCATCCTTGACCTCTGGACAGTACACCATAGTAACTTCTGCATCATTACGCTCGATGAAGGAGTTGGTGAAGTGTCTTCTTAAGATGGTGGAAGTAAATTTCGAGATTTTGGGGAAGAATTTTCGAAATAATTTGCTGGGCAGCAGGAGTACCAATCCAGCCGTCGTGTACGGTGTAATTTTGGTGGTATGGGTGTTTTTTTTTTTGGCAAGAATGTTATGTATTTAAAGGCAATGGTGAGGATTTCTGGAGCTACTGGTTTTCTGCTTTCGACAGGGGTGTTTTATTTGTGGATTTCTTTATACAAGGAGAAAATCCTTTTTGAGGAGTGCGTAGCTATAGCACAATTCATTTTTGCCGTTCGTAGTATTTTGATCTTAGTTTCCTATAACTGGGAAAACCCCTAATTCAGATTAAAATCTAATTTCATTTCTGCCGAATTGGAGCAGCTCGAGTGGTTTGCTGTCGATACGATAAACCAATTACCATTCCACTTGTTGCGTTACTAGAACAGTTACACACGAATTGTTGATTTGCCAATTTAATCCCTTTTTGTGTTTTCAAAAAAAAATCCAAAAGTAGTAAATTGATGGGCAAAATTAACCGCTTCTAAATTCTCTTATGTGTATAATAAATACATAAAAATCGTTATTTAAGATTACTTTCATTTTTAATCATTTATTTAATACTGTAACATGTCAATAAACGCATTTTTAAATGAAAATCCTTGATATCCTTCAAGTTTATTTGAAAAGAATAAAGGATTCCGTCCTCGGAGAAAACCGTAACTAAAGACTGCTAGCGCCACCTATTGTCGAGTAGCCGCACCATAAGTGTGCTATAAAACGCTTCATGTGATGTCTCACCGCAATCAAAACGCTTTTCTGGTTCGCGTTGATTTTCACGTGAATAAAAATCAAATCCTTTTTCCAAGAATTCGTTTTTCTGACATATTAAACTCCATTTGTGAATAAAATACTAAAAAAACATTTGGGCCATGGCCACACAAGGTGTGACAATAAATTCTCATTTCCACCAAAACAAAACGTGTCATACGGGATCGGTGCTGAGTAATACAATCAAATGCAGTCTTTCACCACCCATTAGCATTATTGAATGTGATCAGATGTGTCATTAATCAACATCAAAGGGAGTTTTAATAATTTATCACCTTACGTCCGGAATAATCCTCTGCCCTGCTCGTATGTAACGGACGTGTGCCAAATAATTAATTTTTGCTCTTGCAATGAAAAGTGGTGCACAGTGAACAGATAAAGTGCTATTTGAGGTGTTGATTTACTCTCTCTCTCACTCTCTCTCTCTCTCTCTCTCTCTCTCTCTCTCTCTCTCTCTCTCACTCTGTCCGGTTGGCAATCGATATTTCTACTGCTTTCCTAAGGTGCATTAATCCAACCACTAATCTCGTCTTCCTTTTGGTTTTGTTTGGTTTTCCATTCGCAGCCTTCTTTCTGTCCGGAAATGCATCCATCGCGAAGTAATCTGGCCACCTTCGCACACACCACGTTCGGGATCAAACGGTTCCGGCCGCTGTAAGCCGATGTTTGCCACCGCGCACGTGCATCCTTTACGTCCACCCTGTGCATCGGGCTCCCCGTGAGCGTCTGGTGCATTTCAACCCCGCGGCAATCATTAACGGTGGAGCGACGGCCGAACGGAGGCGCACGCTCGCCTCGGAGTCGAGAAGATCAAAGGCGGCGACGGCCCACCGTGCGGTGAGCATGGCGAAGCACCACCGCATACCGACGCTGGCCGAAAACATCAACCGGTCGCCCCGGCTAAGCTATCTCGCCTCCCACTCCCAGTCGGCGTCCTTCATGAGCGAGGGTGGCGAAATAACGGAGCTGATGGCGCTGGACGAGTCGGAAAATCTGCTGCACGATCGGACGGCCTCGGTTCAGGTGATCAGTGGCAGTGGTGGTGGCGGCGGCGTACTGTGCGGTAGCTATGGCAGCTACGCCAGCGGAACCCTTGCCGGTCAGCTAACGCCGGGCGGGCGCATACTGGTGAGTGGGGGCATTAGTGCGGCCAACGGTGGCGCTGGTGCGGTGAACGCCGATGGCATCAGCCCGGGCGTGGGCAGCTTTGGCGATGGTAGCGAACGGCTCGAGGAGCTCGGCATCGCGTTCAACGAGCATCTGATGTACGGTGCGGTCGGTGGCAAGCTGCTGACCAACTCGCCGGCGGTAACGATCGTCGAGATGGCCGGTGGCGGTGGCCATGCGGCAATGAGGCAGAAAAACTTCAAGCGCAAGTCGATGGCCACCGCTGCCATGGTCGCGTCCGGCGAACAGACGTCCTTGAATGCTATCGGTAAGTTTGTGTGTATGAGTGTGTTTGTGTGAGGGAAAGTTCCCGATAGAGATTCTCTCGCCGTACGTACGGGATTTACGGAGATTTCCGGTCCCGATTCCTCCCATTCCAGTGGGTTTGTTGTGGAGTGTTTGCCGAGCTAGTGCATTAAAGTGGGCCAATTTTCCGCCTTCTTGCAAACGCTAAAGAGCGAAATAACGAGCTGTTAGTGGTGCAGGTCTGGATGGTACTTCCATCCTCACGTTCTGCATGCGCACGCCTCGGTCGGTTGAGGCAATCGACTGTATGAATGGAAATCGGCTAGCCGAAAACTGGAAAGCTTCTCGTAGCCGGCCGAACGTAACGCAGAAAGGGGATGCATTTGGCTTGAGACGAATGTGGAATGTGAATCAACTCGAACGCGTTTCAAAGTACCAAATTGATTGTTGAAATTAAGTGTCACGTTTGACGTTGCATATTGAGACGTTGTTAGCGCAAACCTTCTATCCACACCAGAGTTGTACGATTCGTACCATAATTTGACGAATAGTTAGGGAAAACCTTATTTTCCACTGCGCCATGGTAGGAAATCTTTTCAATCGATCACATCCCCTAAAAAAAAAGTTAATTTATAGGCAAAACAATCACCACTTCCCGATGCCAACCAGCGTCACGGTTTGGGACGTTTTTTATCGATTTGAATAAATCCTTCACTCCGGTCAAGTAAACACACCGAGCGAACAACGGACGGTGCAAAGTTTGCGGCCGTTTCGCTGCCATGCTGAAATTGAAAGTAAACAAAAATAGCACCGATTCCGGTGGGCGACAATATTTTTTTCCGTTCTGGAGGCTTGCTATGTATATTTTTTTGTTTTCGTATTATTTTGCCTACCACAAAACTATGTACGGGCGTGAGTGAAAACCCTACCAAAGAAGGAAAAAAGGTACCCACTGAAAGGTTGCAAAGTGATAACGAAAGTGGAGAAGTTTTCGGGGGAGGTTTTGAATATGAAACACAAACAGCAGTGGGTGTGTTCTTTCGATCGATGGGCAAACTTCCCCAGTAAGGAAAATGGGATGAAAAAATGGATGTTTTTTTTGTTCAATTAATACATAAATCTCTTACCTAGTGCAGGGTTTTAAGAGAAGAAATAGTGTATTTGCAACTTTTTCTAGATTTTTTACAAGTTGAAGTAGAATGTGTAGATTGAAAACTGGATTCTTTTCTTGAGTTTTGGAGCTTTTGCAAGCTTCTGTCTGAAGTTTCTTTCTGATAAGTGTTATATGTCACTTGTGGAGTTATAAAGTTAAATCCGTAGTGTAAAATTAATTTCAAATTTAGAAAGACTTAGAAAATGAAAAAGATTCCTTAATTAATTCAAAAACTTTTGTTTGTTTTCATTAATTTCACCTTTGGTCGAGCTTTTAGGGGAAAGCTTTCTTAACTTAGACCTTTTCAAAGCTCGCTAAGTTAACGCATGTGTCAAGTGGGAAAGCTTTGCACATTCTAGTTCAACCTATTCTCGACAAATTCCAGTTCAAATTGGAAAGTACCCAAAAATCAATCGAATTTGGCCATTTTATCCCGGCAAACCCTGTATCTCGAATATTCTGCGTAGATGCTGCAGCATTGTGATGAGCTCGAATGTTTTATTTATTGTAAAAGCCCTCATACGAACCCAATGTGTTAAGCCATGCGTGTGTGTGTGTGTGTGAGCATAGTATAATTTATGTATAGAAGTTACATCGCGTTAATGAATTTGTCTCCTTGCAAAAAGCTCCTTTTGCGCCATGGAGGTTAGTCCTAAGTGCATTCTAAAATATTTAACACAAAGTGACTTCGGATCTTAACCTTCGCTTAATAAATAAACGCACCGTAGCAGTCGAAACTGCCGGGCCGAGCCGACATGCGTCTAATCACAACGGTTTTCCATGCTTCTTTCCATCCTGCATCCTGTTCAACGCCGTTGGCTGCACGATGGGGACCTGTTGCTTCCGGTGTGACAACGTCGTCGTATCTGCAGGGCTGCAGCTTTCGGTCGACCGGGGTGGCCCGCAGGAATGGGGCGAAGCGACCCGCAGCTACGTGAAGGCCCAGCGACGCCACGCCGGACGTGCGACCTTCCAGGGCCAGGTGTACAACTTCCTCGAGCGTCCGGCCGGCTACAAGTGCTTTGTGTACCACGTCTCTGTGTAAGTATACCTTAGCATTTTGTCAATTAAATGCGATGAAGTGTGTTTGCTGGACGTGTGTCGATTCTTGGGTTTGTTGTAATGGAACAAAAAACAAAATCAATTAATTGCCACTACTGTGAACATGAATGGGGGAAATTTCCAAATAAATCAATTGTGCGTACTAGTGGGTGTATCAAATATGTCCCCAACCAAGAAAAAAAAAAGGAAGGGTCCCATATACTATCCATGCATTCATAACCCAGTTCCTAGCCAGGCCCGACATAGACTCGTATCGTTTTCAATTGCTTCAACACATGGGACATATGGATTGTAATTGTAGGAACGGTTTAGTCCTGCCCTTTGTCTCGCTAGCGCTGGCCCCGTATCAATGTGCATTTTATCGATTGGTTTAAATATTTACCAAAAACCCGCCCCACACGTGGAACATGCTGGTCACAGCAGTGCGCGTGTGTGTGTGTGCATGTGCTCGTGAGGACTTGCTGCACACAGTAACGTCGATTGCAGGGCAAGCTATCAACCCTTGCCAAGGATGCGAACGAACCTTCTCGCTTCGAGTGCATGTACGGCTACCCGAACAGGGAAAGTAAAATGTGTACCTTTCCCGGAAAAGCGTTCAAGCGTGGCACATGGCGGGCACACCGAGTGCTGTAATAATAATCTAACCGTAGCACTACACTAGCCGGTCAATCGTACAGGCACCGAACAGAACGTTCCGAACCGTACCGAGCAGCTTCGGTGTATCACCAGTTGAATCTGTGTATGCGGACTCGAACCCCCCCCCACCTCCCCCCCGAGCCCTAAGGTCCCACCTCAGCGTTTTGTTCGTGTACACATTTTCCTTAATTACCGGGCGATAGCTTTGCCGTACCGTTTCGGGTTGCAATGGCTTCGTTGCATTTATTTGCAATACCGCTGACCCCGATATTGGTATCGGTTTGCCATTGAAGGCCAAGTGCAATATTGGCAAAACTGCTGGTGGTTGAGCTTGCTTTCCGTAGCTTTGATTGCAGCTGGATCGATCGCTCGTTCTCTGTTTCTCACTCACGCTTGCTCTTGGCTGGTCTATTGCTTTAGGCACATAATCTTAATTTTTTCTTAGGCATTCGAATGGTTCCATTAATTAAATAGAGCTATTTGCTTAAGCCAACTACCGGCCAAGCCAATCTTTCAATCTAAGACAGTGTGAGGTGATTTACGTGTATGAAATTTTATGCTCGTATAAGGCTGTCTTACCTTAATTTTAAAGAGCTTTAATACACTAGCAAGGAATAAGAAAGTGGAGACCATTTCTAGATGCTTTTCAAGTATGCAGAGGTAGTTGTGCTATATTTTCTACTTTCAAGATTCTACATCAAAAAGCTTTCTCAAATATCATACCATTAATGGTAGAATGTTTTTGTGATCCTTGAGAACGAAATGTACAGAATTGGTTTACAGAAGTTTCTGTACTCTTTTTAGTTTTAAGTAAGATACATAGAATATAATGAAATATGTCTTCAAGGACTTTGAACTTTAGAAGAATTCTGTGTTATACGATGAACTCGTGATCGTATAATGAAACACACCTGCAAGGCTTCGGTGAGCTGGTCATGCCATTAAAATGACACCAGACTACTCTGCTCTAAAAAATGTTTTTACGGAATTCACATGGACAGAGTAGACTTGGTTAACTCAAATTGACAGGAAGTGGTCAAAAAATGTCGTAATAATGGTTAATAATGGACAGCTTACAACCTTGAGACATTTGAAAGACTCCTGTAGCAAACCAAGACGAGTGACTGCTGCGTTTCATAAGTAAATAATTGAGTTAAAAAGTGTAGAATTTATTATTTTTCCTGAACTCTGAAAGAAAATCTTATTTCTTTCGCAGGAGTTTGATAGAGTAAACTCTAGCATTTTTCCACAAAATACTTGAAACCTTGCTCACGAAGAGTTCCTAGATTTTCAATCTACTTCAACTCGAAATTATTCCAGTAATGCTTCTTACGTTCTTAGTTGAGCTGAAAACCCTGTAATTTTCAGTTCAGATTCTGGCTTTATTCAAATCAAAATAATCCATGAATCACTACAAATTTGAACGCGACATATCCCTTTGACGTATCGATACAATCAACCATGACCTCTTTCATCTATCGCAAGACTTGAAGACGCATTAGAATGCACAAGTCAAACTGAAAGCGTCACAGGATTGTTCAACAGCAAAGTGGAAGTGGAGGTTTTTTTTTCTTGATTGCCACATTGCTTGAAAGGATTGTTGTTTTTCTTGTGTTTATCACCTGCCCCAAAAATCAGAACCAACCCAGAGAACGGTACGGTATTGTTTTAAATAAAAAAAAATGGAAAGAAAATGAAACATGCATCACGGAAAAGCAAAACAGCAAAACAGATTCGGTGCCCCACTGTAATGCCGGGTAACGGAAATGTATCCTGTTCGGTTTCCGGCACTCCAGTGCCCAGTGTTTTTGTTTGGGAAGGTAAAAAACGCTTGGCTTCTACGTTTTGAGTGGTACCAACGGTTGGAAGGCAAACGGTAAGAGAAAGGGAGAAAAGGGGAGAAGCAGGACAGGTGGAAGAAAAAGGTAGTAATTGGGTCACATGGATATGAATAATTGTCACGCCAACGTTCTCGAACCGAACCACGAACCAGCACGAAGAAATGGCATCAACGGGTAAATGGGTGGAGCGAGGGTAGGAGAGATGGGGGTGGAAATGATGGAAGAAAATAAAAAAAAACAAAGTTTGGAGGCTTTTATTTCTGTTTCATTTTTATGATGGCCAATGTTTTCTTTATCATCTGACTTACCGAAAACAAAACAAAAAACAAAACGCACCACACCCACCCACACAAACACACACACACACATCCAAAAAGCGAAGGTTTGGCACGGTACGGGTTTCGGGGCTAAATGGTTTATGCTTCGGGAAATGGGATGTCTCGTAATATGGCACCATAAAAAGCAAACATCAACGCGGTTTGTCGCGCAGGTGACGGTGTTTTCGGTGATTCCGATGAGTTTTTGTTGTGGTTGTTGTTGTTATTATGGAATAAATTTCCGCACCATTGAAGGTACAGGGAGAGAGGAGCAGGAATCAGTGATTAAAGGTTTGGAGGGAAGAGGTAGACATTTTGTAGCAAAGCGTCAATGGAGGAGAAATTATAGCAAGAAGGCATCTGTGGTATCTTTCGAATTGCTTTGTTCTGGTGTAACCTTCTTTACCACAAGGTCAAGTTCAAGTGAAGCTTTGACTCTAATATTCGTCGATTATTCGGGCATGTTCGATTCGACAGTGTGCCGGTTAATCGATATCCACGGATAATCGGCCATGTATACGTTTGTACTGGTAATATTTCAAGCTAGAGAAGGAAAGTTAACTTACTAATATTTTTATATAAAAAATAGACGATTTGATACGCAGAATTCATTAGCAATAGGTTTTGGCTGCTGTTAAAACAATGCTTATTATAATTTCGATGATAGATCTTTCGAACATGTACGATGCTCTGGTTTAAAAAATTGCCATAATTCTCTTCGAACTTTGCTAAAAAAATTTATATTTATTTATTTTGCATAAAATCATACAAAAAAAAACCAATTGTTTTAACCACCTTATATACATCACAAAGGTACAAAAGAGAAATGTAAATGTCATTTTTAGAGTCACGGATAATCCGTTCACCAGCCAATATGGTCCCGGATTATCGATGTTCCATTATAGTAAATAATTAAATCGAAATAAATAATTGATATAAAATGTTTTGAACCTTTTTTTTTGTTTATGAACGTGTCAATTTAAAACAATAATTTGCGCCATAAATTAACTTCTCTCTGAGATACATATAAATCATTAAAAAATCATTTCCAATTTTGTTTCCATGTCTCCATACCGTTAAACCATTGTTGGAAGGAACGTTTTTCCTTGTGCTTATTTGCTACCTGTGTTTTCCATTTAAAAAAAAACGTCCCTTCCCCGAAATAAGCACATAAAGCCATGCCCATCATACGTGCGAGATTTATTCGTTTGATCAATAATTCCTTCATTCGTCACATGCAAATTAATTCTGCTGAAATATGCTAAGCGAGGGAGACTGTACGGCAGACAGTACAAACAACAAAAACTGCATTTGCTTGGCACAGCCGTAACGGTCGCTGGGAAAGCAATTTAAATTATGCAACCTAGGCAGACGTGCGTTTCATGCGTAAAGCATCCCAGCCGGCGTACGCGTAATGTGTGTGCTTGAGCGTTGGCGTACCATACCGGATGCAATATTGGATTAATTACATTAATCGCTGTTTAATGAACGCCTGTTGAGAAATGGTAAATATTTTAGCATCGGTCTTCTCCGGGGGACAGCTTTTAAACCCTTACCGGGGCGAGCCTTTTTGCCGTATCCTTTGGTTGGATTTTATACATCGATGCATCCACACAGTACACGGTAACGGCAAGCGAACGCAACCGGTAGTGGAATTAATTTCAACATAAAATTAAATGACACCTCGATCGTACCATGGTGTTGGTCAGCACCATTCGGACACGTCCCGGATAAGTGCAATCGTGCAGCTGATGTAATTTTAAGCTGGAATTCATCGTGCCATGGAATCATTTTAGCAGTGCAGAGTCGTGTTTGGAACCGTGGTGATCGATTGTACCGTCGCTGTAGCACTTTCACGCAATGAATCTCAATTAATGGTGCCAGTTAGAGCAAATTATGGCGTACGTGGGCTGTACGGCGCTGGGTTTGTCATTGAAGTTGTCGCCCAATTGAACAAATGGGCAATTTCAACAAGCGTTCTTTCAAACAGTGCGCAACGAGATACCTTGGGAGAGGTATCTCTTTAGTTTAAAATGTATTTCAATCAGTTTGTAATCTATTATCTTGTTTAATGAATTGGTAAATCGCGTTAGCTCCCGGAGAGCTAACTTTAGAGAGCAAAGAGTTTTATTCATGTCTTAATTATAATTGAACAATTTTTCAGATAAAGAGATAAATGAGGTTGAATACTGTTTAAATTATTTATTTTGTATATTAATTTATTGCGAACGGACAAATCAATACTATTAATTAAATATCAACCAATTTTTAATTTAAAATGACATTTTGAAAATGTTCCATTTTAATTTAATTGCAATGTAATGAAATCTTCCTTAATGATGTTTGCTATCATAACAATGGAGTAAATATACTCTCATTTCAATATATTTGATAGTTTTCCATTGAAAAACACGAACACGATCCTTTTTGATAAATTTTTTGATAAATATATGTAATAATTAATATCCATTCATTTCATCTGCCCGTACTTATCACAACTTCATAAGAAAAAAATCACTCAAATACAATAGCTGCCTGTACGCGAACGATGTTGATCAAGATATGGTACAATTTTCCACCCAAATTGTATACACCGGACATCGGCCTGTACACAATGGAATGCAAAACGCTTGTTAAGTGATTACCACCGAATAGATCGCATCATTAATGCAATAGTTTGCATATCGCACAACACCGGTTCAGCAAAGTTGTTGAAACAATCTTTCATTTCCGGCTTGCCGGTTTCGGGCCGTCCCCCTGATGCATAATTCCAATTCCCTCGCTTCCCGAAAGCTAATCACGTTGACAATGCGAACGAAATCAATCCACACTCGCAACCCCGTTCCCTTTCATTTCCCTTTTGTCAAAGAATATTTCTCTCTCTCTCTCTCTCGTTTGCACGCTACAGGCGGAACGGTTCACCGGTATGCTGCTGGCATACATTGTGGCTGGTAATGGTTTTTGCTGATATGATTCCTTCCGGTTCGTTTCCGGCCAAGCATTCGGACCGATCGGCAGCAGTGCGCCACCCGCAACCAGCTGGTCGGCTGGTTTGTGTGGTTGCTGTCACCTTAGAGACTTCGGCTGTCGGTGGGTCCCACTGTGTGGTGGGAAGCAACATTGGTTTGGCAGCTTCCAGGGTTGCTCTCGCGACCCGATGGAATGGATGGTCCGGTGCGTGGGGTTTTATCGGTATATTTCCACGACGGTCGAAACCGTGCCGGTATCGTGCCAGCGATCATCATTTTATTATGATGAGCTTTTCCCCGGATGGGTCGAAACGGGACGGATGAGGTTCGGTGCCGGCCGCACCACCAGCACGATGGAGGCGCCCAGTTGTTGTTCGGTTGCAGTGGTTTAATGCTTGTTTTATGATGATTTCAAATTTCCCATACATCTATTGGCGAGATAAGAGAGGAGAGAGGGAGAGAGAGAGAGAGAGAGAGAGGGAGAGTGTGTCTCGTGGAGAGGAAGAGAAGGAGGAGATGGACGGAGGGTGACGATATGTCTATGATGCGAGGATTGTTTTGGGGTTTTTCGGGATGGACGATACTGTGTCGGTCGTCTGGTCTGGCCTGGTGTGGTTTTGTCATCATCATCGGCTGCTCGGTCCGTTTGGCGGTAAGCTGACTGGTGGTCGGTGTGGACCAAACGGTTGGCATTTAGTCGCACGGTTCGGTTTCGCACACCGTGTGTCCATGGTCGGTGGTGTTTAGCCCACTGTTTTGGGTATGTCATGACCTGCCAATACCGAATTGCATCGTTGGTATTCGGATGGGTTGATATGTGCACAAAACATTACTGCAAAGCAAGCGAATTGATACGTTGTAAAGTGACCTAATTAATCAAATACACTGGGAAGGATGGGTTTGTTTCTGTTTCTACAATTTCCATACCATAAATTATGATTAATTCAAAAAACATTTTTTTGTTCAAAATTTCACATTAAAAGCACCACTTGTGTTGTGACAATTAGTCAGAAAACATAGCTTTTATAAGCTTCAATAAACCTCCTCTCGCACTAAACAGAAGTGCATTCATCGTTTGGATGCATTCTCGTGTTTATGCCAAATTAGCGTCTAACTTTAGCCGCTGACCGATACCGTGGTTGAGCGTTGTATGTGTGCGGTCATTTAATCCAGTTTTTGCATTCATCGGCTGTTGGATGAAGGATAGGGTGACGTGCTGCTGTTTCTGTTTCCACCAAAAGGGCTAATGATGGGATTTGAGCGTTCCGGCGAAATATGGATGGACGATGGATGGATGAAAGAACTGGAAGCCAGAGAAATTGCAGGCAGGTCGGTGCAGCATAACAATAGTTATAGTTCGATTATCGATTTTGTTATTATTATATTAGTTATTATTTATTATTAGTTATTATATTTGGTTTATTGGGAAGCGTTTATTAGCAGGAAAACTCCCATTGAGGATCGGTTTGGTTTTGCTGTTTTTTGTAGGTTTGGTTTTGAAAACATTATCAAAATAATTATCTAAACATACATGTTCCATGGTATATGGTCTGATTTATATTTCGTGCGGGATGTGTTTTCAAAGCATTCCCATTCATTGTTGAATGGTTTTTAAGCGTTCGGAAACCTAACACGCAACCATCTACTGCGAACGCACTAAAGCTTGTTGTAAATGTTTTACGATCGGTGACCCTCGAGTAGTCGAAACAGTGGGTATAAACCGAGCAGCAGGTTGGGCTGCAATTTTGATTAATACCATTTTGCAGCCGTGTTACAGCACTTTTTAACAGCTTCACAATAAATGTATGTAATGATAACATTTACGCCTCGTAAAAAAATCCCATTTTGAAGTTGCTGTTGTGCTTTGGTGCGGTTCATTGCGTACACGAGGTTGCGAGTGTCGCTTGAATGAATTTAGTGACAATGTCACACAATCCGCAATCGGAACGCATTACAAAATAAGTATCCATTTTCACCTAAGGAAGGACAAATGGGCCAATTGGCGGTATTTTGATGTTTTTGTTATTGATTGTTGGGAAGAAAAAAGGTAGTAAAGTAATCGGTTTGAGCCAAGTGAAGCTTACAGTTAGTGACATAAATGTAAGGCTGTATTTTATAGTTAGAAAACAGTTTACTTCTGATCGATAAAAAAGATTTGTTGTGAAATTGAAATGCAAAATGAAACTAAATGAACGCATTGAGTTATCCATTTTCGTTAAAAGACTTATATTTATGCGCAACAGTGTGCAAAAAACTTTGTAAAAATCACAAACATATTCGGTAAAAGATTTTTGTAGTCCCCCGCATAGGTGTCGCTGCTACCATCGGCACAGACTTTGCACACTGGTAGGGCTAGTGGTCAAGCGATGATAAACAATAAAAGTAATGGTGATTTTTGGTTAATGTTTTCCTGGATGTTTAAAACATACTTTATTATTAAAAACTGCGCATGATTGTAGTAAACGTATTTTGTATGTTTACGTATACAATTATTAAGTAGAATGCAAAATAATACTTTAATGTCGATAAAGTCATTAAAACAGCTAAAATGTAAATAATTGAGAATCGTTAATTTTGTTTATTCGATTTAAGATCAAAATGAATTAAAGATCAATGTAAAATATAAGAATGAATTTATTTAAAAAACTGAAAATAATTTGCGCCGTGATATAAATATCTTCTTCGCTTTACGATCTGGCCGTTCTTTGTGAATAAAAAAAATAAATATCTATCAAGTTTTATTATTTTTAAACGCATTTTCAAAATTAGCAAAATTCCCCTGTGAAATAATTTTGGTGAAAAATCATCTACATTTTATTACATTTTGACACCTTACATGATCGCACTCTTCGATCTATGGGCAGAATCTGTACAAAAATCTTTTAGCACATATTCTTTTATTCTCTAAAATATTTTTCTCTATTTATCCTCCTGTGTATTTAAAGATGAATTGCATTAAAAAGATAGTAGTCTAGTAAAAAGAAAGTGGTCTTATAGTCATGGTACGAACTGTAAGCCAAACTACATAGCAATGTATACAAATTATGCTTTAAATATAGTGGCAAATACTTAAAAAAAAGCAAGGATTTTTTTGCAAAGCGCTTTTACCTTTGCAGGTTTATTAGCAAATTCTGTGTTAGGTCCTTCTCTCTGTTCTCATTTTTTCTAGCTTGTCAAAGTATCCTACCCCGATTCGTCATTGAGATGCAGTGCCTCATAATGCGTTGTAACCGATCCGCGCGGTACTGTGGAGTGTAAAACGTTCGATGATGTTGTTAAGAGCACAGCTCCCAGTGAGCCGCTAAGCACGGGCAAACGATGATGCTAGCTTCGCCGAGCTTAATGAGATTATCGCGTCGAGGTGCTTGGTCAAGTGGATCGAGCTTTCAGGTACCTTGACAGTTTTCCATCACAAAGAAAAAAGAGACCCAATTTTTCCACTTAATATTAGTCCGCTTTGCTAATGTTTTATCTTTTGCGTAAAGAATTCCCACCAACCACAGGGGCCGCCAGTGAGTGAGTGAAGCACATTTCGTGGTCGATCGTGCATAAAATATGTTGATCCGCTCGTGCCAATGATCGAACTGGACTGGCCTTCCTTTGCTTGTCCGCTCTATACGGTACGGTACGCGGTGCGATGGAAATGAATATTTATGAATGAAGGAAACTTTGCGCGGAAGCTAGTTAGTCGTGAAACGGTCAGGTTTCATTCGCGGAATAGTTACGAGGGTAAAAATCTTTTTGCAGTCTTTTTCCCGTTTTGTAGTTAATTCCGTAAAGCGTCGTCACGTACCTTCAATACCAACTAAGAGACTATTTCCAGTGGGAAACAAACTGGAGTAATAATATTTCCATTATGTTTGTTACATTAATTATTTGTTACAAACAGAAAAGATCTCTTTATGTTTCGATATAATGTAACCCCAAGAAGTTAATGAAAATATTTACACTCTTATAAACACTTACGTAAAATTCCTTGCCAATGTGTCATCAGGTTCAAGGAGGAAGTAACACGCACCGCAGTTCCGGTTGTGCTAATTTAAGTAGCACAGCAGAAGGAATAGTGACAAGCCATAGTAACAGTGCGTCCTGCAGATGCAATAAAATGTTATAATTTATAAGATGGCGGGGCACTTTGGGGCAAGATATCTTACCCAAGGAGCCTTCAATGAGCTCTCATGAGATGTAGGACGCTTTATTGCTACGCTTTAGTAGAAGAATGCTCAACACAACGTTGTCTGGTATGGGGTTGTGATTGTGACAGGTTTGGTTTTTCTGGTGACGATTGAAACAATTTATTGGACGAAGCGTTGTTTGGTTAGATAATGATGTTATCGTTCACTGAATGCCATTTTTGTTGTATGATCAATTGGAAGGATTTATCTAATTAAATCGTATGTTATCACTTAAAAATTTAAATTCATTTACTAATTAAACATTTTTTCTTTTTCAGGTAAGTGCCCAAATTCCGAAAATCCGATGCACTCTAATTGTTTATATACAGTGAGTATGTATTTGTGTAATACTAGCATATGAATTAAAACAAAAAGTTTTACATTTTCACATAACTTTGTAGTCATAAAACTGGTATTCTTAATTAAGAAAAAATTTAATTCAGCAAGAGCTAAGCAATGCACATTGTGAGTGGGTCATAACAAGTGCGAAGAAATGGAACACAGGTAAGTATAGGAATTGCGTGACGGACTATCGAGACCGGGTTGTGGGCCAGTGGGTCGATTTTGGGAAATCCAGTATGCTCATTCTCGTTCGCTCCGTTACGCCAGCTAAAGAGAAAAAGAGAGTTTCTCATACCCTCCTGAGAGTAACTCCAAGCGCTCCGGCATCACAGCTGTGGTACTATGAGCGACCGGGAGAACTCACAAGACCAGACCGGAAAATGGAACCGGTTTGGAGCGCTGTCGCCAGCGATTGATGGGGGGCAAAACCGAATGACGAGCAGTGACGAAGAGTTCTTACAGGTGTCAGCATCGTGTAGTTGAACCTTTTATGACGTCAAACGAAATGTTTTCATTTGCGGGTGAGCTAATTCGTGGTTGGGTTTCTGCTCGAATGTGTGTGGAATGCATTAAACAGCTAGATTGCAACGAGCTCATTTTAACCGCTTTCGAATTTAGTTAGAGATGAAAATAAGTTACTCGAATTTACTAATAATTTACTTCGAATTTAGTTAGAGATGAAAATAAATCCAAATGTTTATTTGGAATGTGTAAATTTGTTTGGGATATGTAAATTCTAAACAATAAACCAATACAAATATTACCCTAGACTGTATTTATTTATTTTATGTATTATTCTCTGTTTGGTTTTTAATTTTAGAATTTTGATAAATTTGTTTCTCATTTACTAAAATGTTTGGGGAAATCGTTTGTCGCCGCGCGTAGCCGATCTGCACTAATGGTAATACCTTCGGTCATGGTCCGTTCCGGGAAGAACATAAGCACCGGAAGCAACAGGGCACACATTAATGTTTCTGCATTATTTATCCATCGAAACTGCAGCGTCGGAAAAAAGGGTAACCAACCGGTACCGCTGCTCAGTAACGCGCTCGTACCACTCAGACCCGAACAAGGATATATTGTAGTGTACGCTCACCAATCGTGAGTACCCCGTGAGTACCGGATTGAGTGCCGTCAGTGCGAGCACGCAGCGTATTGTGAAACCTGCGAAAAAAAAGGGGAAATTGAGTGCCCGGTGTTCCCAGTTTGTTCCCAGTGCTCTCGTCCAATCGTCAACAGTTGGTCGCAAGCATTCAACCACGATCATGCGGGTCCGGGATCCGGTTTAACGCGCTGCACCGTTTGCTAAGCTAGTGTGGCTGTGCTATATTGTCCAACGGTCCATCCGGTTCCGGTGCTTCTGCAAAGGGCACCCAACACACCAATAAAGCATCGACCAACCAGGACAGGTGTTGGTGGTGACAAAAACATTTATCAATTGCAAAAAACGCAACAGTCCACCCCCCGGAGCCACGAGCCAGTGAAGTGTGGTGGTGAAAGTGTCCAGATCGATCGGTGTTTTTTTGTTATGTTGTTTTTGGCTTTCGTAGTTTAGTGAATGTGAATAACGAATTGTTTTATCTCTTCGGTTGTGCGTCGGCATACGGCCTAATGTAGAACAGGCGTCGGAGTGGAGTGCAAATTCAACTGCAAGATTTAGCTGTCAGCTTCGTTAGTGTAATTTCAGTTTTACTGTGTGCTTTGCAATTGCGAAAAATCGTTTGCACGTTGCGTTCGAATTGACGCAGCCGAAAGCCGAGCAAATTCCAGGGAATCCACTACACAACTGTCACCATAATCATCGATCGAAAGTTGGCGGTAAACAACGTCATAAAACATGGAAGAA
>STHB01029242.1:0-10840 GCA_018908115.1 Anopheles rivulorum
TTGCCTTGTTAGTGCGCTTCCACTCCCATTTTCTGCATCTCATTTGACCGTCTAGCTCAAAGCTCATGTTTCATTGTGTTTTTCCTCCTTCTTTTCGTTCGTTTTGTTTTTCTTGATTATAGTTTTCCTGTTCGTGTTCGTTTTATTATGTTTTTGGATTCAGATTTCTTTGCGTTGCAACAAATTGCTTTGCTTTATCAGAAAAAATCAACAAAAAATCCTCATCATGTCGTGCGGGGAAGGTTTTCGGTTATTATTTTTGTTCTTCCTCTCTGTGGCACACAATTTTTCCGAGCTTTGCCGATATCCCACATCCTGTCACGGCACCACGGGTTTATCCATTTTGGCCACCTACTCACACACATTCTCACCAGAAATCCTTCTAGCCGTCGCATAATCTCACCTCGCTCTGCTCCTTTTGTACTGCCTTCGGTTCCCAAATGGGAGTTTGCATTTCTTTTTTCTCTCCGAAAAACCATGTTGTTCTTGCACATATCTCCCGCCGCTCTCACGACCCGTCAATTCGCAGACAACCGCAAACACACAAAAATTCCACAACTACTTCTGATAGAGTAAAAGAAAAATAAAACCTTCCAACATTCGAGTACCATCGGGAGGATTGTGTATTTCTTTTTTTTTCTTTCACTCTCTTTTACCACTTATCAACCCCCCCTCCCCCACCTACCCCTTCTTCTCCAGCAATTTGTTTTGCATTGGTGTTCTCCGGTTCTAATGCCTCTAGTTTTCAATGTGCCAGTACGTCCTTTCCATACAAAGTGACAAGCAGAAGTTGTACCGAAACATTCCAACCCAACCGCACCGCAAAAAAACACAACCATCTCGTTCTCTCCTCCCTCCCCCTGCTCCAGAGTGCAATTTTCCCATCAACACACTCTCTCACACACGAATATTCAAAAAAAAAAAATAAATAAATACAAAAATCCCCGCTGCAATCTTGTGTCACGTTTTTGCAAATCACCGTCCATATGTCCGCCTGTATCGCCACGCCAAAGGTTTCACCGCGTTTGGGCAACATACACAGAAGAATGGGAAGAAAGAAACACACACATACATACAAATTGCCACCCCTTTTATATATGCCCATGTCGTTGACATCCAGCCAGCCACCAGCATTGCAAATGCAAATCCGATCCTCCCAACAAAACACCTTCTACCAGAACAAACCAGCAAAACCAATAACTGCGAAAATTATGCTCAAGCTAGCGTTTCACTTTTCAGATCATTGTGCTACATTTTGTGTTCGTTTTTCGTTTTTTTTTGTTTATATTTTCTTGTCTTGTTTTCACTTCTATATGACTTCTTGATTATACTCTCGTCTGTCCCATGTTCCCTTAGCCAAGTTCATGCGTTCAAACATTTGTTCAACAACAATAAAAAACACACACACATCGTTTCTCATCGGTGAATGTATGTTTTGTTTACGTTTATCTAATTGTATATGTTTTCTTTTCTATTTTCATTTTATATGTTTTTACTTATGTTTTAATTTGGCTTCAAACGATTTTTTCTTTACTTAAGATTTTATGTTTACTTTTTTACGTTGTTTTTGTTTCTTTTTTTTCTCTCTCTCTCTCTATCTTTATATAAATTTTTCCTGTTCAAAGTGTTATCAAAACTATGTTACGTTTGTTATGGTTCATTTTCCTGTACATTTTTGTATCATTTTGTTTTGTCTTTCTTCTAAATACTTTTTGAATCACTCTTTTGACTGCGTTAAGACATAGCTTACCTGCTGCTAATGCGTGATACTAATGCGTTTTCTTGATTTTTATTCCTCCTCATCGGCGATCGGCGGTCGTCGGTTGCTTATCTGACACGTCCACGGCAACAGATGACCACGTGACAGGCATCATTGAGGCGGCAGAAAGAAAAGCTCCCGAAGAGCTGACGGAAGAAGACAAAATGGCGCTGCTCGGACGGCCGAAGGCTGGTGATATTGTTAGGGCACAACTTAGGATAAAAGAAAGTAAAGAATTTAAGGTAAGTGTCCTGCACAGACAGACAATGAGGGTGGTTTGGGGTTGTTGTAATGGGGTTTGAATTTATAACAATACGATCCTCAAAAATAAGACATCAGTTTTAGATATCTAGAGATTTCTTCAAAGCTACTAATCGAGGTTATTGAACCTTATTATTTTAAAATGAACTTTACAAGCAGCCAACGCTGGTGAAGTTTTTCTTCTTTAAATTACTTTCAAATTATTGTTTCCCTTTTCCCGCATTAATCTCGAACAAATTTCAAAACAAATGTATCACACGACGAGCCACCAATGGGTGAATGTTGGACCATAGCTTGACCGTTCGCTAGCTGTGTGCAATTCCATTTCTGCGATGACATAAAACAAATGCATCTTGCGCTGCGTTGATGACAGTGCATAAAGCTGTACTAATGCAGCGGATATAGCTGCAATCACTAGCAGATTGCTCAACACTTGAGCGTATTTACCCGCGCACTGTGAATATCGGACGCCTCGCAGGGTTTTCGCCAATAAGCGCAACTGCCATGGTGTTCGTGTCAACCGTTCGAACAGTTCAACAACACTAAGGGGCGGAAGCAAAAAAAAAAAGGCAAACAAACCATCAAATTCCCATCAGCCAGCCATCGCTGCCGATAGGTTTGCCTTTTTGTTTTGTTCCTTTATCGTCTTGCCATCTTGCGTTACAACAGCCTTTGAGTGGCAAACACTCTGCCTGGAGACTGTCAGCAGCTTCGCGAAACCAGTCGATTGCCGTCATCCTGTCGAGTAAAATGAATAGCCCAAACTAAGGACGGCCAGCATCACCATCATCATCATGATCATTGCTGGCAACGCTGGCAAGCGTTCCAGGGAGTGACTGCGCGTCGCAGGCGTCGCAAAAGTCAATAAAATATTTGAAATCTTTCCCATCTGCGCGTTTCAGCCCGGCAGCGAACGGGAAAACTGCACGGCTGTGCCATCGGATCCTGCATCGTAGGGATTGCGACCCCCTCCCAGAGGGAAAAGTTCGATGCACCGTGGGGTTTGGGGGGGGGGAGGGGGAGGATAATTTGGTTGCCCGAGGGTGGTGCTAGGCAACTAGACGCCAATTGCAACGTCTGTAACGCAAATGTTCATCTATTCTGCTGATGAAAGAACGCCGTCCCGTCCTGTGCCACCAACGGTGGAGCGATTCAATCGAGATGACCTAATTTAAACGATGTTTTCCAATCATACGTTCGCGCTGGGCGTACGCTTCACTGCACGCTCAAGAAATGAACTTGTGACACCACTGTGCTTGCCTACGCTCCAGCGAACGAGCAAGCAACAAATCTTGACAGCTTTTACACCAAGCACGCTTTCATGTCCCATTGGAGTCGTTTGATTTCACCGTGGTTGCTCTTTAAAAAGCAGTCAGGTCGGTGTTTTTTTCCCCCCCTTTTGTTGCTGTTCCGATCAATAATGGTAATAATGGGAACGTGAAGGTTGACTTGCCATTGACAGGCGAGGCTTTTTTTTTGTCCTTTTATGTTTGCTTCGCTAAGCTTCATTTGCCAATTTGTATGGCTTCGTTCCGCTTGAGCAGAGCAATTCGGTTTGTCTACAAGTTAAAACATTCATTTTGTTCTCCTCGCAGTCAGTCAAATTCAGATTCCAGAATGAAGAATGGCAGAAGAAAAAAGGATAAGAAAAGAAACAAAAAGTGACCGTCGGTGGAAAATTCTGCTCGCTCAGCTGAGTTGTAGCACAGCAAATGTACTTTGGTCAGTGCTCGGTGCACGGAAATTCGGTCCATCCATTCGGTCAGGAATGAAGACCGAACCACCGAATGGGAGGAAACCATAAACGGTCACTGCAATGGATAAGTAATTTCACTTTCTGTGGTTTTGTCTTTGCCTTTTGCCCATTGCCCTGGACGGTTATTGGTCGGGACATGACAGTGCCCTCCACAGAAAAATACAAAAGGACAACCATAGTAAGGAATGTTCCCGGTTGCTGCGGTTTTTCTCCTCTGTCCTGTGGAACAGGACACCAAATATGATGGCATTAGTGTGGGCATAGTAATCGAACGACGACGACGATGATGATGATAAAGAGGAACGCTTTTGATCTGGAGACACGGCGGGTGGTTTTCCCGCATGGCGCTTTTCCACTTCATTAGTTTCGTTGTCTTATCCAATGGGAAGATAACAGGGGAAAAAATCCACCAGAATGCGAACTGTGCACCACTCACCGCAGAAACGCTTTCCCAAGGGCGGATGGCGTAAACCATGATGGTAGAAGTAAAGCACTTTATTCACAGCTTATGCTGCCATTGGATGCTTTAAACCTGACGGCTTGCCAATTGGGTTTAGGATTATGGAAATGATATTTACCAACGTTGACAAGTCGGTTAGGTGGCGTTTTTCCCAGCTTCCACAACTGTCACTGCGATGTGTAACGATCGCGCTCGCGTAATCGAAAATGTATTTAAAGCTTTTCACTCGACGCATGCGAGCTGAAGCCACAAAACCACACACACCGAAAGGCCCAAATTGAATTGGAAACATCTGCTCACACCCCATCGAAATGATTTCCCATTTCAGCTTTGGGGGATAAGTTTTTAATCCTCTTAATTAGTATCAAAATTCAAATGGCACTAAATAAATGATAAACCAAAGTTTGTGTACATGGCAGCCCCGATCTCGTTTTCGTGCTGCGCCCGGTACGCTTTACATTCATAAAATTTGCCGTAATTGGATTAATGCGTCCTCAAGCACATTTATGATGATCTGGTCCATGGAGGCTCGTCCTAGAAATTGATATGGAGGTACGAATATGTGTAGGAAATGTTTTCACTGTGAGTTGTGACTGCCAATTTTTGATTTTATCTAAAATCTGCTTATTAGACGATGAACAATCGCTTGTCATTTCGGTGGAATTTGGGAGCCGCTTTGGGGAATGCGAAAGTTTCGATTTTTATTAGCAATGCGTGAATCGATAATTTCCCTGTGTAGGGCCAAAGCAAGCGACAGCGGGAATTTATTGGCCTCTATTTATATGTTTTCGAGTTGAGTGCCTTTGAGTGCCTTTGAGTGGCAGAGGCACTTCGAAAACGTAACTGAAACATTTCAGTTCGAATTCGAACAGACGATACTTAATTTACTATGAAATATTACTTCCGCTTGGACAGTCGTTTTATCGTACTTTTTAAGCAATTTAAATTCATTTTTGGCAAACAGAAGAAAAAGAAAAATCCAAATTTTGACAATTTATCTTTTTTTTTTTTATTATGTTAGAACGGAACAGGCCGTATTAGACTAATTTTACCACGTAGCAGGCTAGTCAGACCGTGCTACGGGGGGACGGTCCGAATGGGATTTGAACCCGGTCCGGTTGTGTTAGGAACTGGCGCCGTTGCCAAATGCACCACCGGGCCGCCCCATGACAATTTATGTAATGTGTTTAAAATTCGACAAAAATGCGTACAAGATCAATATAATTTAATTTATAATTTCATTCGAGAAAGGTAGAATTCTTTATCAATTCCTCCTCTAAATATTATATTTAGATAAAAAGCAAACACGAGAGAACAAACTCTTATCACGGCGTTTTGGTTCCCAGAAAACTGAGTAAACCCTGTACCATTCGACTTTCCGACGAATGTACGAATATTTCGAAACACCTGTACAACAACCTGCGGGTTGTAAGTTTACTTAATCCGTCAAACCAACCAACTACCCGAAAACCCGACGCATTGAATGACCCTGGCCGGTCGGTCGACACATAACCTATCGCACCCAACGGTCCGTTTATGGCGACCGATGCCTACCAGGGTCACCGCGGTGCCACCCCGATCGGTCATCGTCACCGTGTCAAACCCGCAGCCGGTCAACTGTTTGTGTGCACAGATGTGTGCGGACGGGAAAACCCAACGTCGGATGCCGCAAATTAAATTCTACCCCAGGCTGGCCGGTTGGCCGGTTTCCTACCAAAAGCCAGGACAGATTTCCATTTCCCTGTCTGCTGTCGGGATTCACCGGGAAAAGGGAAAACGAGCGGCGTAATGACACCGGGAGCAGACAGATATAGAAAAGAGTAAAACACAAACACATTTCATTGCTCATTAAAACTTTTCCCGCTGCTGCTAGTTGGCACGATGCCAAGCGAACTACGGATCTTCAACGGTTTCACGATTGCTTCGAAGGTTCAATCGGTCGGACAGGTTGGAGCTGGCGTGGAAAGTTTATTCGATTCAAGGAACGTTAGTCCCATCATCATGGAGAACACAAAAAATGTTTTGCGAATTATACTTTACAAAATGGGATGATACATTTATTGCACGCCTAATCAACGGTTCTGAAACAGCAATCAGGTTAAGATGCGAAGGAAAGATGTAAATGTTAATGTTAAGTAGCTTGCGAGCAATTTCGGCTTCGTGGTGAGGTTTAAGAAAAGTAAATTAGGTTTTTATTTTTAAACCATCTTAGCATTATAACGAATAAGAAGCTATATTAGAAGATTATCTTCAGAAAATATTAATTTTAATTTTCTTTCCATTTTCCAGGTAAGTGGAACCATCAAAATGTTCACATGAACTACTCTAAACTGCACCATGTAAGCTATGATCCTTGCTATCAGTGGAGCTGAGGGTAAGTTTGGCTATAAAATCAACAATCTTCGTTTGGCATCCATCTTATTCTGATTTACAGAAGCTTATCAATGATTTAAAAAACTAAAGCGGAAGCCTATTTCAAAATACAAAGTGATAAAAGAAAACAATTGACTACTTACCTTTAAAGTACCATTTTTAAACGTCAATACACAAACCAATCCGGTGAGCGTAAACTTGTGATGCCTCCGAGAATTGATTATCCCGTGGATTGATAAAAAAAGCCAGCCAGCAGCAGATAAAACATAACCTAATCGCAAAAAAAAAGGTTAGTTATAGGGTCATTTTCACACCCTGCTGGGCTATCCCGGGGCCTAGGGTGGCTGTGGTTCATCTTCAATTTTATGAGGTCTCAGCGAGCCCGACGTTGGGCACCCAAAGAATGCCATTGATAAGCTGGGATGTATTTCTGCTTTGTTTGCTGCTGCTGCTGCTGGTCTGCATCGTCCAGCATCGCTGTTTGCATCCCCTTGCTTCAGATAATCCGCACGAAAGCTAAGCGAAGTAAAGCTCAATATCTTCGATGGAAAATAAGGGTCGGGTGTATAAATTTTTTTGCATTTTTCTTCCATTTTTTTTTTTTTGAAGGTTGTTGAAGTTCTTCTTTACGGTGCACAGATTTTACTCCCAATTGTGGAAAAGAGACAAACACATACAAACGTGCCATCCTTTTCTGTTCGAACGTCACTTTCGTCAACCACTCGATAACAAAGTTATATTTATGGCGAACGAATTCAATAAACCCTGATGGTTCGGTTGACGGTATTTGGTGCTTCGGGTACTTTTTTCCTTTTCGTTTCTTTCAATGTTTATATTCCTTTCCCTCTGTGTTTATTTTGTTCGTTTTTTCTGTCCATTTTCTTAAAATGATTTCATCCATTTACGTTTTTTTTGTTGCACTGTGGCGCTTATCTTCTGGTCTGGTCTGTTTGATGGTTTGTTTCACCAGAGGATACACCAGTTTTGAATTATTTAGAAGTGAATATACAGACGTTTTTCCATCCACAGTGGGACAGTACTTCAAATAAGAAAGCTTAATTTGTAGGGGTGAAGTTTTGATTTTTTAATGGAAAAAATTCAAAATAAAAAATACATATTTTTCCTATTCAAGCGAATAAGAAATACAGGTTTTTTTTCGAACACATTTGCTTTAAAATAAAGAAGATGAAACAGATAAATCATTTCCAAAGAAAAATTGGCGTGTACTTATGCGCTCCTTCCCTTATTCTGATCCTTTTTCGCGTTACTATGAGGCCGCTTTATGCATAACAAGATTCATTTCGACAGGAAATGGGCACATATACCCATCGTACGTTCGTACCTGTAATGACATTAAAGCTTTATTGTCAATCTAATGGCGTACCGTTCGCTTACCAGCGTCGATAAAAAGGGATCAAGCCAAAATCAAACAGTGCGAACGAATGCGCCCTGTTTACCCGTTGCTAATGCCACGGCAACGTACCAACCACCCAGCGAAGACGAATTTATTTTGTCAATGAAGCTGGTTTACTGGGCTGGGCTGCGATGGTGCACGGACGGCCGCAACACGCTTCCGGGTTGCAATCGCCGTAAAACGACAATGTCCGTGAGCGGCTGGGTCTGATAAATGTGGAAGCTTTATGATTTGTGCTTAACGGCGGACGACATATTTGTGTCGTTTGCTTTCCCTTTTTTTTCCCTGCGCTTTTTATGTACGTGTGTACGTGCTGAGTAAGGCTTTTATTTTGGGTTTGGCGATGGGTAAATGGATGGTAGGATACGTTCAACATTGAAAGGTTGACGAATTTTTCCATCCATTGAGCTTGTTTCAGCAATGGCGCTGTTCGCCCATTGTGTGATTTATGAAATTTCACACCATTGAGGGCTGATACGGTACCGAATGAATTATGTTCCCTTTAAAAGGGCACATTAATTTATCTATTGTAGCACAGGATGTACAAATTCGCCAAAGAATTCTACATAAATTCGGCATTTTACACAATGCGTCCGCTTGGCACAAGGAATCATCGCGACAACATTTATGTACGTTTTACTTCATTGTTGAACCAGTAAGCAAATCATTTCATTCCAAGCACATAGTCACGTGGCGTATTTAATTTGCAAGGCAAACATGTACCTTGCCGGCCAAATGCTCGAGCTCATTTGTGTATCATTTCACCACAAGGAACACCTGTAATTGATCAATTGTGCGTAATTAAACGGACCATTTAGCGGTGGCCGGCGGTGGTATGCTACATTTCGCTAACGCTGGTACCTGTTAAACGTCCATCTACTACTGCTTTTGGATCCAGCTGCCACGTTGAACCACGTCCACACGTTGGGTGAGCTTGAGCACTCCGTGCACAGCCACACTTTTACGACGGTGGTACCATTTGCGACTGCTGCCAAATGTACCGGCTAACAAACCGTGCACAAATTGTTGTACTATTGTTTTACGACACAATCACCGAGCCAACAGGGTCGCGCACCACGCGGTTTGCAAGCGGAATCGATCAAAGTTTCGCGTACGCGAAGAAGCGAGCGCCCGAGCACGCGCTCGTTTGCGCCCAAATGTATGCTTTCCGCACGACAGCCGTGTTACTGGCTTATGTGAAGGGAAAGTGAATAACCTAGAAACCGCCCGTAATGGCAAACGGACCACACCGTACCGTACCGTAAAGCGACCAGCCTTTACGCTTGTACAGTAATGTGCAAGGGAAGAATAAAACATGATAAACACAAATGTAAACGTGAACGGTTCATGAATAGTGCCAGCCAACGGAGCCAATAGACTCGATAGAAATAAAATTTAATTCAATTTCGGTGTGCCATTCCCTACAAAACGGTGGCAATGTTCTACCGTTTGCCAATCGAAACGGTCACACGCACACATTCGTGCTACGTTTAGCACGGTTTTGTAAAAGGAACAATAAGAGCGAAGAAATATTACCTTTCATTTTAATGCCGATTGCACTGTACCGTCGGTGCAAACACTCGCCACCAACCGTCAAACACGTGTGCTGGTGGATGGCGGAATAGGAAAGTCATTTCACGAACCTAAATAGAACACACTGCCCACACAGGATATCAGGATCCGTTCCGTTCCTGCCCTTTCCATTCTATTTCTTCAACATGGAATGATGGGACGAACATTTATCGTACTTTGGTGGGTCTATTGAGTAGCGCGGGCGTGTCCCTTCTGGGACTGGGTCACCGATGGTGGCCAAACCACCTGCCAGACCCGGTGCTGTGATGCCCCGCACCATTTGTCACCGGCTTGAGCTGCAAACGGTGAACCACCGCGAATGATACATCAAGCCTATTGAAAACGTGCTCGCGAACAGCCTCACAATAGCCTCACAAACGTCTTCCGACGACGCACAATAGGCGCCACTGGAATTTAATTGTAATTTATTGCACGCTCACACACCATCACCCCATTCGCTGCAGGGCGATGCGCAGGTGACGATGATCATCACTTCAGGTGCGGTGGAATGCGAGCAAAGGTCACCTCCTAGTGGGAACATGGGAACATTAACATATTGCTTGGGAAAGGTTGATTTATGAGCTTGCCGTCAAACCGGATGCATCCGACCGATGCAGATGGGCATCCGTCATTCGTAGAACTGTAGAAGCAGCTTTTGGGTATGAAGTTTATTATGCTGCACAAATACTTGCTTAATAATTTATTAAAGAGTACACGGAAAAAGACGAAAGACGAAAGAGTGCATGTAATATAAATTTTAATATTTGATACGATTTGCTTGTTTTTTTTTCGCACACATTCTTACTCTTGTATTGTAGTATTGGTAGTAGCTTTTTAGTAGCTCAACCGTTTGTCATTATTTGTGTGTCTTATCTCACATTTTCTCACTGTTTACCTTTTTTGTTACAAACAGTCATACATTGACGGGATGATTGGTACAGTAAGTAACACTCTGCGCATTGTGATTATTTGATGGTCTTGCAAAAAAAGAACCACGTGCGGTACTGTTGAGTGATAAGATATTAACAACCTGCCCTGCCCTCTGAACGGTTTAAGCGATGGGCGAAATAAATTAATGCAATGATGTGGGGCTATTTTATCAAATCTCCCAAATCTCCGCCACTACAGCTTGGTTGCGTTCAACCAGATGCCACCTTCGGCCTCCAGTATGGCGGCCGATTTGCAAATTTTCAGCGGCAGCTGCATACGCGAGCTGACGGTAAAGCGCAGCTTGCTCACCATCTG
>STHB01029272.1:0-10836 GCA_018908115.1 Anopheles rivulorum
GAGCGATAGTGGTGAGAAGTGAGCAGAATTCTCACTATGCAGTTGGTGTCGCGCCGTCGCTATCTCGCGCCTAATGATGAGATGCATTAAGCCGTTGCTATGGAAACAACCGCATGGCTCTTTGCGTAAACAGGCGGCTATGCTATTTAAATTAACGTTTGATTTTGCAAATAATTGTCTTTGAATAATTGAAACAGCTCATCGAAATGTTGTACGTTTCTACTTTAAAAAAAACGCATGTATAACGCCTGAAAGCGCAAACGCGTCTTCTCTATCCGTTTCCTTCTGCTCGCCTACGGGGGTCGCCCCAAGGAAGACAAAACCAAATCGTACCGAAAAAGAACTGAGGGGAAAATATTTTTTCTCTCAAAAAAAGTGCTTGCATGTGTTCTAAGGGCAAGCCATACTGGCATGTGGAATGAAGTGCAACATAAGTGCAGTGTCTACATGTGCACTTATGACATGTTCGCATTCGTCACCTACTCGCAACGTACTACTACCTTCCCATTCCCAACCACAAAATCGTGCCAATATCGTTTTTCGTGAAAGGCGGGAAATTCTACCGTCGCACAACCTTTTCTGTTTCTAGGGGTTAAAAGACCGGCACGGGCACGGGACTAAGGTGCCCGAACAAGGACACGAGCAAATTAAGCATTAATGAAACACGACAAACACACAATCGCGGGGTAGGATCGCTGGGGATGTGAAGAGGAGAGGAGAACCAACAAAACAAAAAAAAAAAGAGCTAAAAGAACGAAAAATTAGAAAATGGTGACGCACCGCCTGACAGCAAACAGGGGAATTGGCGATAACATCACAGGCAAGCTGGCAGACAGAACGAACCGAACAGGGTACGTGCGTTGATTTACAATTCTCAACCCCAAACGCAGAAGTGTTAATCATAAACGTGGGCTTTTGGGGAGCCATAAGAGGGCCGAAGTAATTGAAGGGAAGAGTTCAAGACAATGGTTCCATGTTCTAATTGATATAAAAAACGGAGAAAAAATGAAAATAAATATTAGAATTTAAATAAAAGGTTTTGCAATACATTCTAAAACAGGATAAATTAAATTTATTTCTTGTTATGAAAGTGTTGTCCACAAAACTTAGTAACGCAATTATCTTCCCGAGCTGACATTTGCGTGGAGTGAAAGATTAGGCACGCAGTCGTCGTTGTCTTACGGTAATGAAGCTCAACTACCTTCGTAGTTATGCAGCCCAACCTGCACCTGCGTTTATGTGTGTGTTTGGCGGTGGAATTAGGGGTGAGTTTTCCCGTAGGTACAGTTATTGACATTACCGTTGGATGTTTGGCATAGTTGCAACACATCTAACAGCTTCCCTCTGAACGGCCCTGCGAAGAAAACGGGCAAATGTTCTTGTTTTAAGCACGGGCGACAGCACCGATCAACCGGTACCGAGGGGAGGTTTGCACCGTTCCCATCGGATAGAAATCTCCCGTGCCACCCGGGCGTAATGGTGTCGTCAAACCGGAATCCGTTAATGTGCGTGGCAGAAGCATGGGACTGGCGCATCAATGCAATAGAACCTTTTCTTTTATCTTTTTGCTTTTGCACTCTTACAATGCAACGATGTCTGCGGCAGCGATGTGCAAAGCGGGTCAGAATATAATTAATTTCATGTTAGCACCGTTGGGGATGCTTTAATTGATAATTTTTATATTAGCGCGCTGCAATATCTGGAAGGACCTGTATTGCAGGGCAAAGTGGGGCCCAAACATTACAAAAGTGTTTCGTACTTTCTTTTTGCTTCGATTGGTACTGAGCTTACGCTAAACGCTACATCCAGGCTCATTGATTCTTCTATTCCACCTATTCCAGCAATGGTACGACTGCCTTCCAGGAATATGCGTTGGAGTTAACAACGGTTATTTTTATTATCTTAAGATGCACGAAAACAGGTTCCATTCGCATTGGGTTCTAGCGTTCGCTTGCAATAAAAGTTTAAGCTCTTTATCATGATTGCATTGGTGGCCGCAGCTGCAGAGCCCTATTATTGGCTGCCATTTATCAGTGTTGTCCATATACTGGCATCGTTGATCTTTGGCCGTCTTGTCTTGCTTGCTTGGCTGGGAGTTGTTTCAATGTTTCATGAGAGAAAGGCGAGAAAAAGTCAGAATGTATGTGCAATTACTATATCTCTGCTCGATGAAGAAGTAACGACCGTTCGGTTGAATATTAATTATGTAAAATACGAACGAGCTCTAACATGTTTTGCACAAATTTGGTGTAAAATTGCGAAATAAAGACGTTGCAAATTTCTGGGAACGTTAAACATTCGCGAACGGCCCCGGAACGGGTTTGGTGACCAAGGTTGGATCCTGCAAACTAGTCACCGACGGTCTCATCCATAAGCCAACAGCAATCTGCCAGTGCAGCATTGTGGCACGTAGCCACAACGAGCGCTCCAAACATCGCCGACTCCCGATGGAAGCGCAAGCCGGACAGTGGATGTCTATCCGCGCAAGAGTCCAAGTTCGACCCTCGCCATCAGAATGTTGTCCGCTTGACGTTTCGACCCACCAGATCGAGCTGCTTCCATTCAGGGAGCAAAACGGAACGCACGATTCGATCTCTGGATCGCCGTACCCGCAGGTATGTGCGCGCCGAAGCGCGTCGTAATGTTGGCGCAATTTCTGTCCAAAGCCAAACGACATGTATTATTTATGGTTTGGGTTGGTGAGCCGCAGTCACAGCGTTCCCGGACATCCCGAAGGTACCCGAGCAGCCCGGTCCCGATATGGTCAGCAACTGGACCGGCCGGACGGGTTTGAATATGGTGGGATTTCGCGGTATGGCACATCGCACTGTTGGCACAGCCTGGATTGGGTACGGGCCGAGGATAACTTCTTGGAAGCTGACGGATAGCAGCACGGTGGAAGCTTTATCGCCGTGGTGCCGTGGTTCGCGCGATCCACGTTCCGTTCGGTTCGAGAAATGGCCTGAAATGGTGATTAATTAAAATTATTCCTTATAAATCATCGTCCCTTGTCGATCGACGGCTATCGAATCGATCGAAGAGTCGGGAGAAGCGCGTCCATCAAGGATACTTTGTTTTTCACCGCTCGCCCAGTCTGCGTGCGCAAAACGTTGTGTGCAACCAGCAGAAGCAACCATTTCCATCCAGAGCAGGTCGCATGGACATGTTCTTATGTAGTGTTACTTTACGGGGGTTTCCCCTATTTTGTAGCAGCACCATGTTGGTTGGCTCCAACATGTCCACATTCGGGCGTACGTGTACGCCCGTTAGCAAGGTTTGCTGCGTATGTTCGAGTGATGTGTCGATTACAAGTGTCCTTCTTCTTCGACCACAGTGACGGACTGCACGGTCGCTACTTGTCCGAGAATGTCACCATCAATGTCGCCGGTGAACCCTTTCGCCGTTCGCACCGACCGGATGAGATCGATCAGTCCATCGATAAGCTTGTGACCAAGGGGGAATTGCGAACGGGAATATCCCGGCCGTGTGATGGTATCACAGATGGCATGCAAAAGGATAGCTATGTCAGCCGCTTCCGATGGAATTTGTTGTGTGTCGATGATGCTGATGATAAGACATGTACATGGTAGCTGATACAAAACGGGCCATCAGGCGGGAATGCTAGTAAGTGTTCGATAAGCTAGTGTAACTCTTATTTGCATTAACACCGAATGGAGTATGTTGTAATAAAATGTTCTGGAACAAGATGACTTTTGCTCACTAGCTGCAGAAGATGCTGATTAAACAGCATTATCATGGATTATTTCTAATGTTGAAAATTACTGAGAAATGTTAGACTATTACAATTGAAATTCATTGGCAAAATGGTAAACATTTTCACAATATTTTAGGTGGTAGCAAAAGAAACGATATTTTTTAAGTAGAGTACATCATGTCCGTGTTTGGGTCTCCACACATCTTCACAGAAGGCAGCAAACCACGCTAAGTGCAACGAGAATTTTCAATTAGCTTGTGCTTATTTGCAAACCGCCTAGCGAGGATGGTTTGTTTTGTCTTAGTTTCGCTAGCACACGGACAGCAGGATCGCTTTGTGTTGCGCTTTTGGTCGTCCATTTCTATTGCCATTGCCCGGAGTAGCGCAAAGAAGCAATGACAAAGTGGTGCACCATCCCAGTTCCCAAGTGATTCTAGGGCTAGGTTAAGTCAATCGGCCATAAATAAGTGAGTGTAAATAATGGCCCGGTCAAACTGAGCGATCCGTCAAGTTCCTTCCACTTTCCGCCATCGCGTTGCGGTGTGCTTCTTCCCATCTGGCTGGCACATTCTTCAGCTGGTTTGACGGCCAGCCAAGAATCGCCGTGCGTCGACACTGGACGATTCCAGACGCTCCGTCCGGTCCTGATCAGGGCCGGGGTAATCGTCACTCGACGCCACTCGGTTTCTCAACTGACATGCCAATTGTCATGCGAAAGGAACGCTGGTTAATAGTTTTACCTTCCCAACCACTCCTGCCCTGTGGTCGTGGCCGTGCCCGCCAGAAGATCAACCAGTTCGTGAGTTCCACGGGCGTCCTGCGTTCATTAAATAAGAATCATAATTCATTTTTGCCGCACATTCTGGTGGAGAGAAAATTTCTATAATTTAATTTTAATTACAGTTAACAAGGTGTTTGCATTCGGTGCTCGTCCGCTTTGCAGCGCACGGTACCGGGGAACGATCCGGATCGGGTGTGGTTTGTGCAGAAGGCAGCATGAGAAATGTTGTTTAATGAATGTAACTGGTCAAGTGTTGTTGCAAGAATCATGTTGCAAGTTCAAAATAATTTATGTTTTTATAGCATAGTGTTTGCCTTTGTTCTAATGTTTTTAATTAGCTCATTCACTCTATATATAGTCTGCAGTTTATTGGACTATTGACAATGAATGAATGTATGGTTATAAATAATAATGCTACACAAATACTGTTCAAAATCACAGTACTTCTCCTTACAAATCGCTATAAAAACGCCATAAATACAAATCGCTATTAAGATGGTAACTGACAATAAAATTAAAGATGGTAACTAATAATTCAATTCTAATGTGTAAAGTTAATGTTGAATTAATTGTTAAATAAATTAATAAAGGAATAAGATACATAAATAAACAATTAAAAATAAATTTGAAAGAATTTTGCTAAATCATTATGCTTTAGATTCACGCCTACATGTATGCAATTAGTGAATCATATAGCTCTTAGTACGCTGTGCTAACTAAATTTACATAATATTTACATAAGACTGCTGTTGTGTAGGTACACTTGAATTGCTTGCTGGCTGTTCTTAAAATTAAGTAAATACGTAATCCTTGTTTTTCTAAGCGACAGTAAAAGCATCATTAAAATGTGCGTTTAATAGGCCATGTTTGTGTTTCTTTCTCTTTTTTGCATAAATTGCACCACATGTAATGTAACGGCAAACATTAAAAAATCTAGCACTAGAATGACATCGAATGTGAGCGGTAATAAACTAATGAAATGCATTCCAACCATCAAAATGCATCCATAAAAAACGAAGGATGCACAAAACCTGTTCACACATCGTCGAGCCATCAGGATCGAGAGAAAGAGCATGATAAAGAGGTACCATGTTGCCCGTATTCATATGGCGCACCATGTGATGAATTTAATAATGAAGTATAATGATAGTGCGCTGGTAAGCATTAAGGTGCATGGAAAGCGAGTCAAAATTTGCTGGGCTGGAAGTCTTCTGTATGCGCTGCTGCAAACGACATTGCATCGCAATCAGTGCAATTTATGTTTGCTCGCACTTGGCCGATCGGAAACTGGTTTTGAACGTTGGGAGGTTAAATTGGTTCGGCCACACTGCGGTGTGGTTGTGGATCAGTTTTTGTTTGCCCTGCTGAAGACGCTGAAGATCTGGACGCGAATGCCTACCGAGCTCATCAACGGTTTGACGAACGACGTCCACCGTTCGTCGTTAGCCATGCTGGGGAGTATATAGCTTTGCTTCGTTTTTGTTTTACCTACACTGGGCAGTGCCGCGAGTGGGCAGCAACGGGCAGACATTCAAGTCCCAGTGCCAGTGAAACGATCGAATAAATCACTCCAAACTTACTGCTGGTGTTTCTGGGAGGGAACAAACCGCCTGGCTGGTAAATTGTTTTTTCCCTTCGATGAACTCGGTGTGCGGCACAGAAGTTAGGATCACCCATATGAAATGGAATTTATTAACATTATTTTGATTTACTCTGCTCTGCCGTACGCTGACAAAAGGTCGCAATCGCCATCGAATGGAATATAGCTGATAACAATTGGACGGATTTCCCTGTTTTCCGCAACAACTTTGTACAGCTTGGTTCAGCGTAACAGATATTTTGCATTAATAGACAAACTTTGAACAATTCATGTGGATTTCTGCGGAAAAAGCTCAACCATTCATCATCACTTCCCGACCACACCGTTCGCTGTCAGCATGCGTGTGTGAGACCGTGGGAGGGTGTTAAACAATTTAAAAGCTACTTTATAGAAATGAATGTCACGCAGGTGTGCATAAACTTTGCACTCCGCGCAAAGTGTAGCCACGGGGCAGTTTGTATGTTGATAAACGAGCAATTTAATTATCGCAACGCACGATTAACCGACATTGTGTCACAGGACGCTTGCCAGGAGCAGACAAGTGCAGACGCGGCCAGAATTCAAGGTTCGACCAATCAATGAGAGGGTTCACTCGCATGGAGCGCCCGAAGTGATGCTGAACACCGGTAGCAAGCCTGTCCGTCAGCATTGCTGTCGACGCACTTGCTGCTGTCATGCTGCTGGTTGCACGAAGCTGGATGAAAAACTTGATCTGCCGCCGTTTTTCTCGCCATGTTTCGTTGGTCGTTGGTTTTCTTCCCCAGGGTCGCAGCAAGCTGGACGCCGTGCACAATCTGGCCACCTTCGGAAGGCCGGCCACGACTTGGCGGTCGTTTGGTGACAATTTTTTTTTGCGTCCATACTTTTCACCGTGAGATGGAAAAATCCTTCGTACGCCCAATCATCGTAGCATGTATTATTAATCAAATCAGTGATGAACGGGTACGCAGCCGCTCGAGCTGATTGGCCAGTTGGTAGCCAGAGCGTCATTTCTCGCCCGGGACACGTTGGGATTCGTCGCACAACATGTTCGATTAATTAAAAGTTCAGTGAATTTATTACCTTTCCACGGCGGGACGGACGGGCGATAGGAACGGAACACTGCATCCCGACCAGCTACCAGCTGGGATGCGAAGGGCTAGGGGCCAACCTCTCACATCTTGGATGGCCTTTGCAATAGTGCAGTTGGTAGCAACAGGCAACAGCAACTAGTCCTACCGCACCGGAGGTCGGGACCAGTGATCCGGCAGCTCATAATTAAAGCGTATGTACGCACTGTACGTTGAATAATTCATAACCATTCGGTGGGGATGCCGTAGCGAAAGAAAAGAAAAAATTGCTGTCCCTGAAGACCCCCAGAGGAAACTTGCAACATGCGAGCAGACTTTCCTCCGCCCAACCTTGCCAAGGCCGTAGCCCTATTCGGGTCGGTAACATGGCCGTCCCTTTACGCTTTTCGACTGGCGAGTTTGGGCGAGTGGGATTGGACCGGCCAGGGTGGACGCATCTATTTATGGTGATGATAATATTTATGCTGATTACGATCTGCCTGCACTGTCGTGGTAGAATACGGTCATACTAGCACCAAGTAGCAAGTGTTGGAACTGTTCTATTGGACGATCCAAAAGTTCTGATTGTTCCAACACGCCCGGAAGTCATCAGACTGCAATGTGGTGCATGTCCGAGATACGGTGGCAGAGATGCGGCGAGAGATGGAAAGTTTTGCGGGTTCGATAATCGAACATTCAATAAATGGTTTGGTTGCACAATTTGTGACTCATAAATAGCTTTCTTTTTATCGCATTTTACAATCCCGTCCCAAACAGTCACATGCGTTACAGAGCACCGGGAACGTATGTAAAATATGAACGGAATCGATAAATGCATTATGCGGTCAACCGATTACAATTCGCCATCGATAAATCGCATGCCAACGGTGGAGATAGTAACTAGCGTGGCCGAGTTCGCGTAATTAAAATGCCCGAACTGCTTGCCATGATCATTTGTCACGGGTGGAATAGACCGTTTCGCTGCATTAAATTGTTCTCTGTGTTTCGCTAGAGTCGATTGATTATGGTCGCTAGTCAAAGCGACTTAATTTTAGTTTTTTTTCCCCGTATTATTGTTCCCCGATCCATAATTAATGGGATTTGTAGATTACACACGTGCGACGGCACGCGCACACGAGAAGGTCACCACAAACGGTGCGATACCAAGGACTGAGGACAGTTCAATTTAATTTCCCACGTGACACGTTTACAACTCAGCTGTATTATAATTATTTTCTGCTCTTCGTACCAAAACAAAGGTGAATCTTACCCACGTGCCACATGCAGTTCTTTCGGGGCATGGAAAATGTTTTGAATAATTAAACGCAACCAACTGTTTCAACGTATCCGCGACTCTTGTTTCAGGAATTTTGTTTTTTATTTCTGAGTTTGTTTGTTTGTTGTATGGTTTTTACATAGTTTTGCAATCTTCAAATCACTTTGAGTTATAAACATTTTAGTTTTGCTTTGTTTTGTTCTTTGTTTTGTTCTTTGTTTTGTTCTTTGTTTCGTTCTATGTGCCATGATGCTAGGGTAAAACAGTGGTCTCTTTTATTGTTCTCTTCATCATCTTCGGTTGGTTTGTTTGTTTTCGTATTGTTTTATACTTTTATGTTTGTTCTTACATCTTCCTTGTAATACCTCCGGCCTAGTAAAAGTGTGCCAAGCTTTTACACACTCCCGGCTTAAATCTAGTGTGTTTCCAACGCCGTCCACTGTACTGTCAAACTGTTCATCTTTCCCTAGTTGCTCACATTTGCTCTCTACTACCCAGATGCCCAGATGTCGGAGGATGTGGTTTTGTTTTATTTTGTTTTAAAAGTACTACCGAATACAAATCCGTTACCTTATGTATTAAGAGGCATAACAAATTTAGCAAAAGATGGTAACTGGTTAGTGTGACAATGGTTGTTGAAAAGATGGCATGACATTCGCACAAAATTCGTTAAATTTAGTTAAATCCGTTCGTATGTCGAACGGACATACTAATACAACGAAATGTTTGTAATCATCAGCAAACAAACACAAAATACCGTATCTGTTCCGAAAAGATGTGTGGAAAGATGTGTTAAAAAAGAAAAAAAAAAGAATCTGATCACAGTTTCCATCTGTTGCTAAACCAGTTAAACTAAAGCTATTGATGTTTGGTTTACTAGTGTTGCTTAACTTCATGTTTCATGTTTTGTTTGTTTGTTCATTTTATACCTACACCCTTCGCTAGCGTCATCACTGAAATATGTATTTTGTATTTTGTTTCTTTTTTGGTTGAGACCTGACCCGATCCTGTCGTTTGATTTTGGTCTTGTAACGATCAGGATCACTGTACCTACTATTTTGTTAGAGTGTCTAAATTAGTATGCGATTATATCCTTTCTATCATCACCCTTCTACTATTTCAATCATATGTACGTGTTTGTGTATGTGTGTGTGTGTTTCTGTGTGGTTGTATCTGTATGTGTGATTTTGCTAATTGGCAAAGTTAAAGTGCTATTTATCATTTCCTTTTTAACAGTATAATATTCAATCTACACTAGTGTTTCCTATCCTCACACACACACACACACACCATCGCCATTTGTTCGCTCGTAGTTTATGTTTGGTACTTTTTGGTAGAATTTAAAAATGGATTACTTGCATGAGGAATTTCCAACGCATTAAACATATTGTTAGAAAAAAATTTGGTAACATTAGGTAACAAAACTCTAGCAACAGGTGACAAAAATTCATCATCATAAAATTATTTCCTTGCAACAATCGCAACCGAAGGGTTTCATCCTAACGAATCCTGCCTTAGCGGTTGTATACTCGTACTAGTTAAGGGTAAAAAACGACGGATCAGGAACATGTTCGGAAAATTCGATTCACTATGTCCTGCGACTCACAGTTTCCTTGCATTCCTAGACTAAACGATGAAAAGTGCTGTTGGTCGATTTGTTTTTCGTATTATACGTTAAGCTTCGCTACGTCCCATTCCGCATGCATTAACATTACGTTAACGTTTTTCTACATTAGGTCCATCGCGTCCTGGTGTGCTGTAGCGCACAGTGTTACCCTCGCTATAATACAAACTACCTTTGTTGCCACTTACGCCACCTGTCCTCCTAATCTTACGTTACCTAAACTCTGGGTCATGCTTCATACGGGTGTACGTCTAGATTTGGTGTAGTAAGGAGTTTGTTTAGTAATGTGTACGACTTGTAACGAACCTGAAGTGTCTCGTAACGCCTTCATTGAGTAGGTCTCATGGGTAGGTTTGATTCAGTGTATTTTTTTCCCCGCTACAGAAATCGTATCGTTCGTGTGTCGGGCATCACAATTTAAATGTTGATCGTATTAGAACAGTTTGTCGCTAGTTAAATCTATCGGTAAAATAATGCCTATCCCTAACATCAACCGAACTGCTCTTGTCGTAACTGAAACAAGGATATACCAAATTGGAACGTAAAACGATCGATCACGCATGAGACACGAACGGTTTCGCTTGCAGTGTGGACATCACATACGCCGGTTGATCTGTTTTTGCTTTGTGCTAGATATATTTCAACTCGTTAAAGATCACGGTGGATGCGTCAATCTCTAAGAACATTGCTACGGTAAGCGTGCCGTGTGGTGTGTTTTGTTCGCCCGCAACCTCAACGACTGTCTATTTCTATATGTAAAGTTCTAGCGCGCCTCCTTGTCTATGCGTTTA
>STHB01029300.1:0-10835 GCA_018908115.1 Anopheles rivulorum
CTTTTGCCTTTATTTCCGTTAATTAATCCTACACCAAAGTCGAGCGATCCGGCGACGGTATCGGTGTTGGTAGGTCGGTGCTAGTGCTGGTGGTGAAAACGTTTGTGCTCCGTACGCGCCGGTGCTTCGTGGTAGGCCGATTTTCCGTAGAATTTCCCTCCGTCAGCCCAAATCCTGTGCCCGGGAACTACGGGCACAACCAAATCCCGAGTTGCAATCGAAATCGATCCCAGTGCCGGAACAGTGTTTCCTTGATCTTCTTCACCACCCACCTCCCTTTACACCTACCCACCCATCCCTAGCTCTCCCTTCCCTCCACCTGCAGGATCGATTTGCTTCGGCCGGAAAAAGGATTGTTTTCGTATTTCCGGACGCACGGTGAAATAATTACGTCCGAATAAGCCCTGCGATGGGAAGATGGGCTTCGCACATAAGTTGCACAGTGTGGTGTATATTTTTCTCTTCCGGTTTTGTTTCACTTACTATGTCGTGCGCAATACAACGCAACGGGAACAGGGAACAGAGTGTAGCAGAGTGGAAAGGGGTTGAATAGTTTTTCCAGTGCGATGAGATTCAATGTGATGAAATTGATGAGTTTTCACGACACATTGCGCTCATTGCGTTACATTGCACCGGGCATCTTACGTAATGAGAAGGTAAAAGAAAGCGAAATAATCTTATGTAGATGAATTTCGTGTGAAAGTGAAGGGAGACAGAAAAAAAAGAGTTACATCTCATAGCGATTATATTATGGAAGAACAAAGTTAAATAATTAAGTAAAAGAGATTAGTATCATTCGATAACAAGTTAATTGATTGGATTCTACACTGCTTGAATTAGAATAAAAGATTTATTTTTAACTCAGCAAAGCCTTATCTACATGAAATGATTAAGACACTTTGGTAGAACGGGATATTGAATCCGGGATTTTTGTCTATCGGGATAGCAAAGAGAATACTTAAAACGAGAGCAATACATTTTAATCACCAAACTGTATTTTGGTGGGACTAGGAAGAAATTGTATATTATGACTTATGCTACATAATTGGGCATAAAAACAAATCGTTCTCTTTGTCGATTTTGTTCCTTAATAAAGCTAGTGAGGCCAGGCCAAACACATTTAATTTTAAATATTATCATACTACCATGTATTTTGCCTGTATGTACAGCTCTGAACAATCTTCACTGGTGGTGACATGGCCCACCTGTTATCGACCAACATTCACTTCTTGTATCACTTCTTCCAACAAAAGGAACGCGATCGATTTTCCATTTCTTAACCGACACAAAATCAAATTTAAAGAACCGGTCCAGCACCATCATCACATCACATTCGAGCATATCGAACCCGGGTCCACCCAGCTGGTACGCAATCGTGCGCCATCTTCGAGCATGCCGAAAAGTGATGGAAAAGAAGAAAAAAAAAAAGAAACGGAACCGGAAAAGCACCGCACCGGCTGGTGCAGGCCACTTGTGCCCTGGAGTCTCGATTGTGGGATATTTTAAGGGACATTTTCGACCCTTTTACAGATGGCCTCCGGACTTCCTGTGCAGCTCGGGCGATATCCACAAGAAGTGCCGCCATGTTGGACCTGAAGCATCAAGCAGTGTTAAAGAAAAAGCAGGATCGGAAGGACAGCAAGGAAGGAAACTTTATCGCAGCAAGCTCAAAACTCCTTCCGGTTGATTTCAATCTGTTGACACAGCACTAAAATGAAGCTTGGATTTATTTTCATGCACCATGGTTATTGGTTTGGCTGCGAGAGGAAAAAGAAACACAGACGACCAGACGAGGATGTGCCGAAGGACGTGCAAAGTTTATTTTGTTCTCTTTCTTTTTATTCTAAACTTTATATTTCTATGCTGCCCAGCTCAGTGTAGGCTAGCGGTGCCGGACACGCCAGTAGTCGGTTTCGGTAAATTGTGATCAACTCAATTTTCTTCGTTTCTTTCTCTCCCGTATTTTGTCTTGCCTTGGTCCTTGTCTGTGTTTCGCAAAAAAATAAATAAAAGGATATCATTGTAACCAAACACGATCAAATCCAGCCCGAAAATGGACATGGACTAGTGTTTGTCGGGCAGAACAGAATTTTGAATTATATTAAATTTAAAACGATTTCACAAATCACCCCACCGTCATGCGAGCGCACTGAAAAGCGGGATAACAGGGTAATGGATCCGGGAAAATTTGTCCCACCCGGTACGATTGCATCGGTGCGTGCAAAACTCCCGGTGGGTTTTGGGTAAGTTTTCCATCGTTTGCCCGTCCACGAGGTGAGCAAGGACGGGCAAAGCGATCAAAACAAGGGACCAGCACTAAAGCACCAGATGGTCAGTTTTGGTTGAGATTTTTGACGAGATTTTCCAAAACAGGCAAACCATGTCCGAGTGCTCGCTTGTTTTTTTTTCCTTGTGTGGGACAAATCGGTTTATGAGTTAGAAAATGAAAAATGACTCCCGCACGTTGATTTGTCCCTAATTTGGGACAGGCAATTTAATAAAATTACAAAAATGGAACCAATATTTCATCGTTACGAGAGTTTAGGTCAACGTTTTCTAAATAATATTGAAGCAAACGTAGCACTTCTCCAATGCCTTTCCCGTGATCAAACGTGAATGGCGAAATGTCATGAACAACACGTCATCCAAACCAAGACCCTTCTCGAAGGACTCCCAGAGTACCGCTAACTTCCTGGTCCTACCGATGCCTTGGAAGATCCAGTGGCAGGTTTTGAGACTCAAGAAGAGGTATGTAGGTTCTTCGGCAAATTAGACAGTATCCAGAGTATGGAGCTTCCAGCTAGACAGGTTCATTTTTCTGAATGGTGGGTCTCTCTTCACGATAAAAAAGGAGGTCCTTAAATCATTAAGAACTTCATCTTTATCAGACTTATTCGTGGAAGGTAATTGCATACAGATGCCAAATTCTGACGCCTGATTGTTGTAAATCACGTAAATTATAAGCTTAAAAATATGAAGAAATGGACCTTAACGTCAGGATATTTTATTTATCAATAGCTTGATTCTTTAGTTCCTCAAACAGGCGTTCCATTGGATCTCTGAACACATAATTTAGAACGAAGAAATTCAGATCCTATTGTCTTCTCGTCAAACAGACCAATGTTAACAATTTGTTAGCAAGTAACATCGATTTTGAGCCAACTATTACGAAGACATTTGCGAATAATTATTAAAATATGTATAGAACAAAAAAATAACACTGACATTAATTGCAAATTCTGTTGATTTATTCAGACACCGAGACATTCAGTAACATTGATTTTGAGCCAACTATTACGAGGACATTTGAGAATAATAATTAATATAAGTGTAGAACAAAAAAATTACATTGAAATTAATTTCAAATTCTGTGGATTTGTTCAGAAGTAACATTTCTGTTCCAAGTTTCTCATTGTTAATGTTTCTGCTTAGTAACAACTTAAGCAAAGCGCAATCACCAAGCCACAAAAAAAACAGATCATGCTACACGTTTTGCACTGTCCTAGTCTCCTGTTCGTAGTATGAATAAAAGGCTGGTAATAAAATAGACAGTGCACACAACCCTTCTGTTTATTGGCGACTTTCATCAGCACCAAACTCCTCGCAGCGATGGCACGAATGCACCAGCAGTGTGGCACAGCCAGCCTTGCATCCACGGAGTGTAGTTGGCCAGCCCAAGCGGAAATACGCGCAACAATTTACGACTTCACAACGATGCAGCACGATTGAACGTGCTGGAACACATCGGGCGGTTTGGCGTTCAGGTTTTTCGCAAAATACGATACCATCCCAACGGTCGTTGACGCCTTTCGAATGATTAGTGGGCTGGCTAGTGAACGGTGAGTGCTGGTAATGGACACAAGTGCCGTGAAGCTTATGGGGAGTTTTTTTTTACCGCGACCCGAAACGTCTGGGTTGGGCACGATAAATTGTAGCTTAAGCTCACCTCTAAACAATGTTACAATATTGCAAATTAAAAGGATGTTCCTGCGTTCGGTTTTAATTTAACAATATTGTAATTTAAGGGCTTGCAATTGTAACATTCCTATTTTGCAAATGTTGAAACGCATCATTCCATTAACGTTTCAATCCATGCAAACCGAGTTTGATCCTAAACAAGGAAACACAGACAAACAGGGCGATGCAAAACTAGAGCGGCACGAAGCAGGACGTGGTATGATTTGTTTCGTCGCCTCCCATTCCAGCTTATGGGGGAGGGCGCATTTTCCGCGTGGAAATTAAAAGCACGATTGCTAACCGTTGTGCCGATGGAGACGCCCACCGTCGGGCCGTTTGCACATATCAGCACATGTTTTGTACCATATCGCGCCTTCGCGGAAAATAAAGCCGGCTGCTAGCCGGGAGGCTAGGCGACCATGAGCATCATAACCAAGCTTCTGGGTTCCTGGTTTCGTTCTCCCATCTCTGCTCTCTGCCCATCGAAAGGAGTGTCCCGGTGGGGCTCGGTGAGCTGGCTGGTGAAAATTCCACCCCCTTTATAAAACAAAGCAGCGTTCCCCGGCGGCTCGGAGACGTCGGGAGATTTAAAATTGAAAAATAAATTTACATTTTATATGAGTATCTGAGGTGATTTATTGTTATCTGACTTAACTAGCCCCGGCAGCGTTTTGCATGCGGGCATGTGGGGCCTGTGCAAACGCCGATACACGCTCGGTTTGCTCTAATGGGCGGGGAGTGAAGCATTTGGAGCATTTTGCCGCAAGGATTACCGCCAGACGGTGGTAAATTATCCTGAGTCACTTGTCTTCACGCGAGACGCCGAGAAACTCGACTCCCCTTTCACGTGGGGGAGGATGTTTTCGCTTTCCATTTTCCACCCCGGCCGGGCTAGTTTTTCCTTTTTATTGCATTTGAGCAAGAAATTCGTACAATACACCAGGAAATATAAACCCCGGAAGTAGGAACGAAACGGCAGAAAAAAAGTACCGACAGGGCGAACAAAAAAAAAAAAAAACAGAGATAAGAAGAAAGCTGATTACCAACTACTCGTCTCGCCTTGCCAGCATTCCCATTCGTCACTATCGATTAAACAGTCATTCATCATAAAATAATGATTATTCATCAATGGGCACCGCTATATCCCCGGGACACTACGACGGCAATAGTTAGACGTAACATTGGGACGTTTCCAATTGCTCCCCAAAAAAAGCAGCAAAAAAGGGGTAGCTAAATAAAGGGAAAAGCAAGCTACCAAATGCAATAAGCATGGGTTCAATTAATACGCAGACGAAAAAAAAAATAGTAAAAAAAACACCCATCCATGATGGCCATTAGGCAGCCGTTTACATCACCACAGCGAGGTGACAAGCAGCAAATAGTGGCTGCAACATGATGCTGCAGTTTTACAGTGTGTTCCATGGAGAAAAACAACCCTTCAAAATATGACACACGCGGTAGCGCCAACCGGAGAAAGCATGCGGAAACGATGAGCTGCAATATGAGTCCTTCGCCGCGTTTGCCCATTGACTGTGCGACGTAAAGGGGTTTTTAGAAACACATAGTTCAATTTGTGTGCTTTTTTTTTGCTTCTACTTCTACATAACCCTTCGCGTTTGTGGTTGGAATGATCGAAAAGTCAAAGTGCAACGGAAAACGCAACAAAAAATACTACTAAGCAAGAAAGATAAAATATATAGCGAATACCCGCCGAACGCTTATGGATTCCCATTAGCTGTATCGAATGCAGAAATGACTACCGAATGACTTGGCGGGTTCTTAGCAGGGAAAGGCATCTAAGGGGAGGAGAAAATTTACAACACAGCTGTGGAAGTCGACAATGGCACCCGGACCAGCTAGGCAGCCAGCTAAGGGGTTGGGTTGTTTATGTCTCTCGTTGATGGTATTCCTAGTAGTGTTGCGATCATGACTCGATTAAAGTTTGAGCTGATGGGGTTTTTTTCGATCCCTTGATAAAATTCTTTTTTTTTTCGGTGGCACAATATGGCATTATGAGTCAGAGCGTTGCATGCCACTGAAATCCGGAAAGGCCATAATGTCTTTCGATTCTGCAGACAAATTCCAAACAATAAAATACAGCATATAAATCTGACACTAAATGCAGTTCTCCGACTAAATTAAAGCATAGAAAATTTCATGTTTGAATTCATGCAAGGTAAAAAATTGGTGACAATTTGGAGAATGGATATACACCTACAAGTCTTTTGAATGTTGAAGAACTCGTCAGAATATAGACCAATATTCAATCTTATCGAAAGATACTATAATTTTTCATCATTACACGGAGCACGCTTGTAAAATTTTATCCTAATTTACATGAACACAGCACCTCGTGTACTTCAAGCTCCAAGTGGCAATATCCTGAGGCAATCAGAAAAATGTGTACGGCGATAAAGTTTGGAGCAGTGCTTTTCTAAATATTCACTCCTGGAAACTCTATCAACAAAACTGTTGAAGCGGTAGCCGGTCAATGTGAACTCACCAAGTCAGCTTGCACCAATCCAAGCCACAGCGCACAAGGTAGAGTCATCTGCGTGTAAAAACATGCTTTTTTTCCACAAGCACAAACAATATCTCTACCGAACTTCTACCGAAACCTGCGGTACGCAACCAATTTCATACAGCTGCCTTACCAGCTTGGCCGCGTTCTGGCCAATCGACGTGGCGAACCTGCCGTATTTGAAAAGTTTTCCGATCCATAATGGTGAAGTCTGGGTGGGCTACCCCACCTTTGTATTCCCAACTCGCTAACAAACAACAATTGATCGCACGTGATTGATGTACGGCGAGTAAATCCCTTTTGCAGCGAGCACTTTTTGTGGTGTGTGTTTTCGTTTTGGTTTAAGGAAATGAATGAAATATGCGCGGCGAGATAGGATAATCGGTGCCGATGATGCAGCTAGCCAGAGTGGGATGCTGCCAAATGGTCTTTTGGGAAACGAGTACAGTTTGCTCGTATTTTTTTTGAGTGCGATCTGTATGCTAATATTTCTGTTAGGCAAGCTGTTCCTCAAGGAATCCTTAAACTGAGACCAATTTAGGTGTGAACATCTTGTCAACGCTGTGGTTTAGATGGAAATAACCCAATCATGCATATCCCACTGGATGAATGGTGTTGATTTATCCCAATTCGCAAGTTGCTGTCAGATGTCGTGGTTGTGCCGAATTAATTGAAACTCACACGCTTCGCTAATATTTGATTAAGAGCTTAAACACATAATATGATATTTTGATACCACGGAATAATTCAAAGTGACCAAAAGACTTCTTCAGTTGATAAATCATAGTTCAAATAAGGAAATCGTTACATCGTTAAAAAACGCATGTTTATATTTCTTAAACTAAAGTTACGAAATCAAAACAAATCATGTGAGGAATATTCATAAATTTTGTATTACTTTGTTAACAACTTTGTTCAACATTCAACGGTGTTATCATCATCATCACCACCATACAAAACCTACTTTGCACCATAAAATTGTCTACAATCGTCCTGCGGTACCTTTTCCATTCATGCTTTCATGCAAAAGTTTTACGGCTGTTGGCTTTTTTGAGGCGGTTTTTATAGTTCTGTCCAGCCATGTTGGCGCTTCCCGTTCACCGGCGGCCAGCGTTGGGTGAAAGTTTTATCGGAACTGTTTGCAAAACTGTCGTTTTTCTACCAAGGCGCTAGAAGATTGCATTTTATGAACTACTTTTTTATCTTTAAAGCGTGTTGCAGTGCGAAAGAAAGAATTGTATTTCGTTACTGAATTAATTGCAATACTTTTTTTAAAAAAACCTTTTTAAAGCTTTAATTTGGTTTTTTTTTCTAAATAAATTGTTTGTCCCAGCAGGGAGCAGCGCCCATCTTGATAGTGGCTAAGCGATGCTCATTTCTCCATTCAAAATCATGACACATCGATAATGGACGGCGTGCTAAATTGCGTCAAAGATTATTCACTGCTTATCGCACCTCCAAAACCTGGGGCGCAGTATTTTTTTGTTTCCTTCCATTCCAGGATTTAAATACATTTTCCTTAATTTTCCGTACGAAAGAAATGAACTATGGCACACCCCTTACTAAGTTAAGGCAACTTGTAAAACAAAAAAAAAAAGGCTACGATCGTCCTTACCAGTTATCAAATGCCAATGGGGCTGAAGCAATGGGCATCTGGGTGAAAATTGTAGTAATTTTTTTTACCTACATTCGGCTTATTCCTTCATTAGCACACCGTTCCGTTATCTTCTTCGTCATTGTCTTTGATATACCTTGAAGGGAAAAGCCACCGAGACTGAGGTGGCGGTTCTTTTTCCATTTATTTTTTTGCTGTTTGATGTGATTTTCCTAGTAACACGACGGAAAGAACGACGAACTTTCCCCATTAATGAGAGCGAGAAACCAAACGGCCCAGCCCAAGTGTTCTGCTTTCTATGATATCCGTTCGTCGTGACGGTGTCCTGTTTGAGACTTTCTTTTAAAAAAATATGATCCCGAAAGCCATTAACGGACGCACCTTAAACGTAACCGAACCGGAAATTTTGCTGGTGTAGTTTTATGTTTTGGTGTGCTTTCCTCTCTTCTCCACGTTGTTTGCTAGCAACATACAAATATAGTTAGCGCATTACAGCACAGCAATCAGGCAGGAAGTGATTGGCCAAACAACGGTGGAAGGTCTGGTCACCGATTGTGTTCGTTCGTTCGAAACCTGTCGTGCCATTTCGTTCCGAACTATTTGACTTAAGGCTTGGTCCTCCTTTTTAGGGGATTTCTTTTTTCACTGTTAGCTTAAGCAGTTCCAAGCGAAACAAAAATGAAATGGCTAGGCAGGTGATAGAAATCTTCACCCCTTCTAGGAGTGTGGATTGCTTACTGAGGAAAGAATGAGATTTTTATGTTTTATATTGGAAATAAGAAAAAAGTTTGACGAAGGCGAGTGAAATGGTTCGTTGCGACATGATTGCCAACACGTGCCGAAATGTAATCAATTGCATCAATCGTTTGCTTTGATAAATCAGTTTCATTCTGTAGCTCCATTTCAAACCTTAGGTCCTAAAAAAAAAGTCACCAATAAAAGCGTACAAAATGGCGTGGCATTTAAGAAAATTTTAAAGACAATCGTTTCATTGTTTGTTGCTGTCCAGATAAAGGGGTTAAAGAAGTGAAGAAGAAAATGCAGCGCACCAGAAGACATTAAATCGGCGAAAAAGATGAAGTTAACCGCCCGGAAGCAATTTTATATTTCCTGGTCGGTTGCCTTGCGCTGTAGAGGAGCAGATAAAGGCGACATTGATAGAATTTCTCGCACTTCTTGCAATTCGTAGCCGTTTTCTGAAGAAAAAAACAACGAGCATTATGAATATTTTTGCTTTTCCTTACATATTTCACAACACTTCAAAAGCTTCGTGCAACTACGCGTCCTTTTAGCTGCAACGCGCTGCCGAAACGAAATACTCTTCAATTTAATCGGACCGTATATACAGAAAGAAAAACCGAAAACCAACGAAGTCGGCTCCAGATATGATGAAAGCAGTAAACAGCAGAGTCTTTTTTTTTTCTTGAAGCGATTTTCCAACCTGATGAGTTTGCGATCTGACGAAGCCAAAAAATTGGACTTTGAAGGTGGAGTTTGTCCTGAACGCCACATGACCTACAGAATCGACGGATTCGTGCATTAAAACGTTTTGTGAAGTGCAGAGCGGAAATGGAGTTTTACTCATGCATGGACACGAAATGATTTCACCAGAGCTGTCGGTCGTCTTCGAACTAATGACATTATGCTGTGGTACAAAGAGGGATATGGTCGAATCCTTAAATAAAGTTAAGCACATATTAAAAAAGTGGAAATGTTTCCGTAAAATGAAATGTAAATTGAAAAACTTAATACCAAGAAAAACTTTAAGATGACAAGATACACATCATAATGTCATGTTACTCTTTGAATCTTTAGAAAACTTATTTTTCAGGGATATATTTTATCAAGAAATTTTTAAAAAATTTAACACACGGCTATTATATCACCATTTAGCACAATGCTTCTGATTATCTCTTTATGTTGTTTGATATTTCTGTTAGACAAGCAAAAATAAATAACGTTTAAATAAGTCAAACAAATTTGCGAACATTATTTAAACATTTTGAGCTACGAAATTCCGGAAAAAATGGCATTAACCGCAACACGCTACAACCGTATACGCTCACCTTCTTTTGATGCATTTTAATGCTTTCTTTGTTTTATCGTGCACACACACACACACAGAAAAAAAAAGGCACAAAAAGCCGACGGAAAGCACTTTTCCATTGTTTACTCTACTAATGGTATTTTTTCTTCCACCCAGAGCAAAGAGCACATAATTAAGACGCATCCAGCAGTTGTGCGGATACGGTGCGTTCTACAAAGGCTGCCATTTTCTTTACGCAAGTCAAGCCAGCGACAGAGTGGTTTAACTACAGCCGGAAGGCGTCTAAAAAGTGTTAATGCTGTCATTGAAATGGAACTTAAGCACAAATCTTTTCTTTTTTCTTTGTGTTGTAAGTGTCCGTTCGTAGGCAAATGTGTAAAAAGATCTTAAGAATTGAGGAGATATTAGCGGCGAAAGTAGATAAGTTGAATTTTATACATTTTGTATTATTTTAAACATATTATTTTACTTTAAAATTTATCATTTTATTTAATGTTATATAAAAAATACGCAATCACTAATAAACTAAATTAAAATTTAAAAAATGTATTTTCTTATAGTATTTTAACATAATTGCTAAAGTTTCTTGATCTCTGCTTGATCTTTTCCAATATCATCTCAGACTAACTTTACCATTGGCTTTAAAAAATTACTTCTTAAGGTAAATTATGGTCTTATTATACCGTTCGTTCACA
>STHB01029318.1:0-10832 GCA_018908115.1 Anopheles rivulorum
TTTTTCCCAACCATTTTTCGACGGATTTTCCCACCGATTAACGGTGCCCGCTTTTGGGCCCGTGCTGTGCTTGTGTGTCAAAACAACCGCCAAACGTCTGGCGAAATGTTCTGGAATCAACGCGACCGATCCCATCTCATCCCACACGCACACACACACACCTGATGATCGATCGATGATGATGAAAAGGAACTCAAATGTGTCAATGGCAGATGTCCGCTTTTCCCGACACACACACACACACACACAAACGCACATCCGACGCACACACAGCCACTTCACGTCACGGCCGAAATGAGCCGGCAAAATGGTCGATTTATTCTAAAATCAGCCGTTTTTTCGGACGAAACCGAAAAAGCCCACTTAAACGATCACCACTCACATACACACACCCATACACATCGATGAAATGTGGAAAGCATCTAAAGTGACCGTGCTTATAAATTGCACCACTTACTTCTAATGGAAGAGAAAATTTTCCTTTTCCTTTCGCATCCGAACGTATTTATCATCCTAGCAGGACACTTCCGTTACGCCGAATGAAAATTCATTGAATGAAACGAGGGAAACGCTGCCGGCTGAGGCTGGGCGACCGAACGCATCACCGACCATTTCCACGACTTTCACGGCTGTCCACGGCCTGGATAAGACATTTGCTTCGCACCCTCAGTGAAATAAAAAAAAAACATCATTTTATACCATCCCCCGGCAGGGGTGCGAAAGAAAAGTTCTCCCACCCCGAACGAGTGCCCGTTTCGGACGTCCACTTTGGCACCGGGAACAGGGAAGCAAGTGCGTCGGGGAACCGTTCGTTTAAGCTTTTCGATTTCGATAACTGCAGTGAAATTATTTATCTCCTTTCAGACACATAAATTTCCATTAGCCAGAAATAATCATTTATCTTCGGGATGGTTCCACACCACCCACCGACGTTGTCGCTGCCTTCGGGTGTGCGTACGGCAAATGTCGTGGCGCGAAGAAAACACACGCAAAACTACGTTACTTTACGCAGCAGGGAGGATAAGCAAAGGCGACATCCAGTCGCCACAGGTTGTCCGGGAAAGTTCTGCCTGGTATGGGACACACACGCACACGGTAATGATATTCTGGTGTTTGGGGTCTTCCAGAAGTGTGTTTAGTTTTCGGTGTGCTTGTTGTGTGCTTGCCGAGACGAGTGCCAGAACAAGTGCGATTGGAAAGTTGGTTGGTTCGGTTGGATGTGGCCCATCATCGACGCTCGGGAATTGTTTCGGATAGCTTTTGATGAGTTTTTCTTTTCTAGCGATACACTTATGCGAATCTCGTGTACTTCTTCGTCTGTCAAGGAGAACATGAAAATGTTGAACGTAAAAGTTCCTAGAGTTCCAGGAAACAGAACTCGTTAATTTCACACATCGAGATATCGATAATTCCACGAACATATTTGCTATAATATGTACTTAGTTCATCAACTCATACACTAGTAGAGCCTTTCGACATGACGGATGTGCCCGGAAACAATAAATTGCAGAGACTCAGTTTCATTATGAAAAATGTCTAGAATTCCTCAAAATTCTACTTCTACATTTACCAGATTAACTTATACAAATTCTAGAAAAGGTACAAGCTATGATCAATTCAATTAAATCAATTCAATCAATTCTTATTTTCTCTTCTATCAAACAAAGGTCAAATGCTCACGAATAACTATTTATGACCTAATGTAATTAATACTTTTGCTTATAAGAGAGCCTTGAACACATAACTTCCCAAAACTTTAATCTGAAGTTTACTGTTGCAGAATCATTATTCATGTTGGCAATCTGATGTATCTACATTTTGCTCTCCAACTGATAAACGCACTAGTAGCTGGCAAAGAATAAAAAAAACCACACATATGCTAGTCGGACGCAGCCTTCTCAAGACGAAAATTAATTTGCCATCTGTCATGGTTCTCGCAAAAGCAACGCCATCGGTAGAGCAACACTGCATCCCAGTAACGAAACAGAGTTTTCCAGAAAGTATTGCAAATGGAGATGATAGTGTTTTAACGCAGTACCAAACAATGCATGCTTGTGCGCCATTGCAACCGTCCGTATGAGTCGGTGAAAGTTTGTACCCTTATCAAGAACACTGAGAACTGGACCATATTCGCACACAGAGACAGGCGAACCGTTTTGAGCAGATTCGAAAAGTAATAATTATACATTCCGTTGGAGTGGAAAATCACTTGTCATATCTTTCAAAACAGCTTAATTGTTCTGAATATTCATTAATCCAGTGCTGGGCGTAGGTTTTGCTGTGGGCCGGTGAAGCAGTGAGTCGAAAACCGGAAACCGGCACTCACAATGTAATGTCACAAACGATCACACCGAAACCGACAACAACGGAAGTGCAACGAGGCGAGAACGGCTGGAGTTGTCCGGTCGGTACGGTGAAATGTTGCATACGCACTTAATGATAGTCGAGATTCTGGTGCAGCTCCACAGAGTAACCAGAGTGCTGGAAGTTGAGCGAATTCAATTTAGCGTAATGTTTTTAAAGCAGCACGCAGCACACAACGTGCACGAGGCAAGGGCGATCAGCAAACGTTTCAGCTGCATTCCATCACCAATAATCCTTGCGTGCGAGCGGTTCGTACACGAGAGTATGTATGCAATTCTGTCCTTCATCGAAAAAGCAGATTCCGGTCGGATGCGTGTACGGACCGGGCCGACGCAATGCCGGAACGGGAACCTGTTCCACAATCTTGACAGCGGCAGAATTTACAGTCTCCAGCGCCAACTGCACGGACGGGATGTGGTCCGTAACCGTTCTCATAATCTTAAATCATGTGCTTCGTTTGACCCGTGGTCCGGGTCCGCTCCCGGTCGGACAGATTAGAGCAGTGGGAAAGGGATGGATGGATGGATGGATGGATGGACCGACCATCCTTCATTACACACACACACACACACACATACACAACTGATCCTGGTGGATGAGGATGATGATACCGGGGTCTAATCTGCAATCCACCGAACGTACCACCATCACCATCGTATCGCCGTGTCGCCGTGGCAACTGGCCGAATCCCGAGATCATTTGCTGTTTGGGTGCAGGATTAGAAGAGTGCCCTGGACCAACGTACCGAATGCAAACCAAAACCCGGGATATCGGTGCATTTGCTTCAATGTTTATGAATGATTTCGACCATCTACCCGGTGGCGGTGTGGATGCGTTTCGTGTGCATCCACCCAGCGCAACGTATAATGAAGCTAATCTTACTAGATCATTCCAGCTGTCAAGTTGGATCGCCATCGTTGCGAGCTGGAGCTGACAGGTTTGGGTTAAGTTCATGGTCGCCCGGCATCAGCATTTAGTCACTGCAAATTGCTCGGAATAATTAAAACGAAATTGATATTGATTTTAAACACACACGCAGCCGCCCTAAGCGGGCACTTTTATCGACGTAAGGGGTTTTGTGACATTGCTGCTAGAAGGCTTTGCTCGACGGACGGGTTTGTCCAGCGAGGGCAAAAAAGCCCTGTATAAGTAGATTTACTACTGCACGGTAAGTGAAGCAAAGCTTCCACCGGAAGATTGCGGTTTGGCTACTTCTGTCTGTCTGTCAATCGGTTTTTAAAAGACCGATTACGATCGGTACGGCGGACGACAGCAAAAACAAAAAAAAGTGCAAAAACAGAAAAGGATTTCAATTCCACGGAACAAAAGTACACACGGAATCCAGTTTGGGGCCATTTTTTTTACTCTCCACCATCGAGAAGATTCGGTTTTTGTTGAATAGTCGTTCCACTAAGGGCTTCTTTTCGTTCGTGTGCATCGTCGCCGACTTCCGTTGCGCTGTTTCGATCGGTTGAAGGATAATTCAATAAAATTTTATTTGACATTTTGTCTTGCACTAGCCTTTGCCACCCTCGCCCACGGTCGCTTATCGCATCTTTACGAGCTGTGCAGTTTTCCCGGTGCGGCGCGTTTTAGATAGTGGCCAGCAGGCAGAGCAGGATCGATTTGTTAGCATTTTGTCATCGCCGTCGTGCTTCGTTATGCCGCTGTTTCTTAAATCTTTTACTTTATGCGAACCGTACGGGACGATTTTACTTGCTTCATCAATGTGTTTCTATCTTTTTTCTCTGGTTCTTCTTCAACATTGGCACAAGGAAGAATGTATTCGAATACAGCTAAGACAAGCCTTTTGTTTTATACGGTTTGCTCTGTTACAGTGCACTACTGAAAAAGGTTTTACTTTTTTTTCAACGTTTTTGAAGGTTAATTTTGAATGAAAGACAAGTTTGTTATAAATACAAGCCAGTTCTTATGATATGAAAATTACTAAAAAGAATTCATATTTTTAAATACCTTACTGATTCTTATAACTTTCTACTACTGTCTGATTAAATCTACGATGTGCCATGAAACTTACTGTATCCAAAATAGTTATTCAGATTAATAAGAGGATTCTAAAAAAGTCTAACTGAATGTCTTAAAAGCTTTCTTGTTCTAATGATCTTGGTTTGCTTCAGCTGTTTTTGTCCGTGTATTCGTTTCTTTGATATGTTTTTCAGATAGATTTTGTAATAATTCACGCACGTATTTTTTATAAGTATCAAGACAACTGAAGTACTGAACTCATATTTACATACAAATCAAGCTCAGAAAGATCTACTTAAATTAGTGTCTCATTTCAACAGATTTAAAAAACGTATAAATAACAAACTCCATTATATTACAATAGTTTATGGGAATATGAAGCAGAAATAGCGCCTCCATTTACTTCAAATTTAATTTTAACGTTTTTTTTCTTTTGTTGATTTGTATAAATTTCAATTTAGTTTTTTTTTTTAATTAAAGTTTGCTTCAAATTTGTAGAGGCTTATATAAAGCTACTGAAACGAAGTAAAAATAATTGACAAGTGTATGGTTTTTTGTTCATCACTGTACCATTTCTTTCACGCTTTCATCAGTGAACCAAGCATTGATTTGCTTACAATCGTCTGCCTATCTGCACAAAGGATCTGTACGAAACGCGATGCGTTACCATGACGCGAAGTACGTTAGGATCTCTTCAGCCGAACCAAATGAGATTCTGCGTTTGCAAAGACATCTTCCTGTTGAAATTGACTCATATTGCAGTCTCCTGCACAATGAAAAGTTCTTATTGCGAACATCACAAAACGATGCTACGGAGGCATTTGAACGGGTCAATACATGCAACATCTATGCGACATGTTTTGTGAATCACTGCAGTTGTACTTTTTGGTAGTTTTCTCCCCAAAAAAGTAGCCAACATGAAAAGCTTTATTAAAATTGAAAAATGAGTTCTGGAAGGAAACATTTTGTTCCACAAAAACAAGGAATCATGCTTACATCTGCACTCCTGTTGCTAGCAAAAACAAAATGGAAGGTTAAAAATTACACTAGTAAGACCGTTACTTATATGTTTGCTGTGGCAAACAACCCATCGTATGGTTCCGGGCCTTGTGCAAAGGCAAACAAATGAACTCGCCCGATAGAAAGAAAAAACAACGTCCAGCGTTCCTATCGATTCCATAACGGCGAAACAACCGTACCCCGGGACAGAATCGCTTCTTTATGAGCGAAGATACACTTCCACGCGGATGAACATATTTCGAACGGCGAAGGTTCATATTTTCACGACTTAGAAAACGGGGCGCTTGATTCGGCCGTGGCGTCCACTTCCTGTCCAGTCGAACGGTGTGGATAGCTGAGGCTGTGTGTGTGGTACCGCTTTGTCCTAGCCATATGTTTCCACCCAGCACCGGCCAACTGGCCCACCTAGGAAGAGCCACCGTTTCTGCCGACCATGGGACCCGGTATAATAGAACGGCATTCTTGTAAAACATGACACAAGCATTTTCACCGTAACGTTGCGAACGTTGCTCACTTGCGGTCGTGTGACCACTTTGAAGCACGATGGTTTGTTGCATGGTTACCAGCTGTCTTTTGGCAGGTTTTTGCCGTTCCTCTGTGCTGGTTCATTTTTTTTTTTCGTTGGTTGGCGTACTCCTGTAGTGGGGTGAGCGCGCTTTTCGGTGCTATTTTTCAAGCTTCCGAGAAGGAACTGGCAAAAGGGATGAAATTCATTTCTCCTACACGATAAAGTGAGTTAAATGGATACAGCGCCAAACTGGGAACCAACAAAAAAAAAATGGTGAAAGGACTTGCAATGTAACCACTCGCGTATTTGTGTGTATAGCGCTCGTGTGGAGGTAAATCCAGATTTAATATGTTAAAAGATTGGAGTCGTTTGTTTTAGCAGTCGTTTTAAGTAAAGTTTCATTGTTTTCCAAGTGCAGCAATATAAATGAAGCTGTTTGCTTAAAACTTAAACGGATTACGGTGAATGTTAGCAAAAATGAAGCGATTGTGAGTATGAAATACAGGATTGAAGTTGAAACGTATTAGAAAGTAAGCGCACTGTTTCTGTACGAAAATTAACACCATAGATAACTCTACATTTGTATTCAATGAACATCAACATGAATGTCAAATTTGTCCAATTCAATCTCAAATGTATATAACCCTTGGTTTACGGCTTGACATTTTTTGGCTTTGTTTTGAACACAAAAACAAATAGCTGACATTTGAATTGCAAGTTTTGACACTTGGCAATGCCATGTTTGACAATTTGTCTAATAAAACTTTTGAGTTTTGAAGATTTTTTTTTGTTTTTCTTTATATTCGTTTATATAATCTTTTCATAATATAGTGGCATTAATTAAAAATTCCATTATGCTACTTCTTTAAGGGCTTCTTTGAAGTTAAACTCATCCTGGTTGAAACGTATTTTGAATACTGTTTTCTGATATTTAAGTATTTTCTAAACCTTGTCGACCCTCTGTTCGTGGCATACATGGAGTAAAAATAAATCAAAGTAAGGAGATTAGATATGATCACAATGTGTATAAATCCCTTTAGACCGAAAGTGGACTGTTTTAATGCCTTAGAAATCATAAAAAGAATAAAATTTACCCATAAAACATTATTGCTCTCAGTTATGATGCATTTACCACGCTGCCTGCCACTTACACGCATATCCTTACCGTTATCCTTAGCGCATCCTTATACAAAAGTGCCGTCTGCAATCAACTCGCGCTCCCTAATTGGATAACTGCCACACCGTTTGATGGCGCACAATATCGTGCCGCTTGTTTAACCGCAAATAATTGAATTAACATAAAGAAAACCCAGCCACACTCCACTTCAAGAACCAGCTTTTCCTTTTCTGCATATCCCCACAGAGATGGTTTCCATTCCGATGGAGTACACTATTTTCTGCACCAGTTACTATCGCCATCGCCTCCGAACTGGGATGGTCCATTTAGCAGCACAAATGCTCCAGCTCGTACACAAACCATGCTCATTCGTGAGCGTTCTTTCGAAAGGAGAAACCAACAGCGAGCAGAAAAAAAACACGAACGGAATGGCCCTTGGTACGGACTGGGCAAATTTAAAACTTGATTTTGTCGCCGTAAAATCTAAAAAGCGCTACTACTTGCGCATATGGTGCGGCATGAAGGCACTCGGTGTATGGATGTGTACCAGCGGTTATGGTGTCCATTGTGATGGCATCGTTTAGGGTGCAGTTTTATTGGTACCGGTCCGTGGTGGTTCGTTCTGCGACTGGTAAGCACTTTTCGCTGGACGAGCATTTCATGAACTGGACTGGGTTTTTGGGAATATACTACCCCCCGTACCACGCTGGCAAACACATGAATTCCAGCGGGTTCATCTTTTCGCCATTCTAGGTTTCGGTACCGGTACCGTCTGGCCGGGGAATGGTGCGAAATATTCTCAATATTCAATACGCTTTTGTGAATTTGTTTGACTGTTTTCATTGGAAACACTCGAGCAAGATTTATACAGCGCAGCACAATGCGTTCCGAAGCGTTGGAACTTTTCGCCCTGGTGAAGATAAACACTTCAACTTATTTAGACGAGCCGGGCAACACAGCGTCTTGCCGTCGCGAGTTTCCATTCGCGAGCGCCACATTCCAGCAGCAGTTCCAGCAGTGCAGTGACCGGTTTGCGCGTTTTGCATTGCAGCAGACAAGACCGAACCGAACTTTTCTGCATCTGCATATCTTGCGAGGGAAACACCTCGTGGCCCCAAAAAGGGTGCCGTCGTGGTCCAAACAAATAAAAAAAAAAAAATACAAAAACAAGCGAGTCGTTGGTTTGCATCACTTCATTTAGAGTTTCAGTTTTCTGCTACATTTATTCAATTATGGTACCCAATGAGTGAAAATAAAATCTCCTCGCCAGCTCCTTTTTTTCGCCACCGGACGGGTTGGTTCTTGTTTGCTTTCTTTCTTTTGGCATGTTGTAGTCGATCGTTCTGGTGCGATTGTTCACTTTCGCAAACGCAACACTTGGCAGCAGGTTGATGCAGCAGAAACAGACAGCGTGTTGCTGATGGCATTCGCTTATGTGTATGACCGAGTCACTAGGAACGCTTAGTGTCGGTTTTTTGTTTTTTGCTTCTTCTGTTTGCTTCTGAGAAAATCAATTTTTAAGGCACGAGATGAGTTTTAATTAGCATTTGCGGGTTTTCCTTCCTTTTGCCTTGGTCGATGGAATTTTGCGCTTCTGGGACTAATGGTTATGCTGCTCGATAATGAGTAGCAAGTAAAGTTAAAATGGCAATTCGACGAAAAGTGGCTCCAAAAGGTCAACGTAATTGAAATGTGATTAAAATGTAAGTGAAAGATTTGGGTGTGCGGCACTGTTTGTGGAAATGGATGGAATTTCGTAGATGTAATTTACACGATGAAATGGATAGTTTTAAATAGAATAGATTTTTATAATTTATGTTATGCTTGCAAGAGATTTTTTATTTCGAACATTTAACACAAATTTTCGTGTTTTTTCATACACATTTATTTACTTATCCCTTAGTTTATCAAGCTAAAAATCTCAGCCTCATAAATTTAATAACAACATTCCTATTAATAACCTCACACGGTTGTGTTGATTAAAAATAATTCACAGCGCTAGACGAATTTATTCCTTTCTTTCCCATCCAACGATGCCATCGATCGGCGAATAGCATAAAGAAAATAGACTTCAGCCAAATTTTCCCTGCACACTGATAAATGTACTGTGAAAATTGATAATGCACGCCGATTTATCGTTCCCGCTTTGTTGCTGTGTGTTGACTCTGGCTCAGTCACTTATCAACGGCACGGTACTGTGGGGTGTATAAGGTGGTGTAAGGTGTGCGAACGAATTAATTGCCTGCTTTTGGGGCGTTTTTTTTCTTTGCCTTGAAGGAACCTTTTTTGGAAGATGGTTCATATTCGATAAATCTAGCTAGTGATTGTTTGTGCGGCAAGTGTTGCTGGTAAGCGGGAACTTTGAACCGTAGCCGTCTACCGTACCGTGGAACATCTTAGACAATTCAATAAATTAGCCTGCCATCTTGACGATCGAAGCGATGAATTTCGGCAGCAACAAAGTACACACACACACACACACAAAGTGCCAACAATTTAATGCAATTTATGCCCCCATTTTCAAAGGCAACAACATGAATACGTGCGAAGATCCATCCCACGGTAACGCTTGCTAAAGACAATCCGTTTGCTTGCTGCAAAAAGGACATTTCAATTCGTATTTGGTGGCGCTTTGTTGGCATGTTGTTTACGGAAAGTTTTGCGTTTCCGTGCACGTTTATTTACTGCACTCGTCAGCAGCACTGGCAGTGGCAACCGAAAGCTCATCCAGACGTGCCACACAAATAGAGAGAGAGAGAGAGAGAGAGAGATCAAAATCGGAAGTAATTGATGGCCTCGAAATATTTTTCCCAAACCGTGGGAAAGCTCGTTCGTTCGACGCCGGTTGCTGGTGGAACAATTTCGAATCAACTTTCTGGGAGAATTTCTGGCGTTGCCACCCAGCCAACTCTTTTTCGCCTCCGGACCGAACATTGTCCTGGTCGATTGTTTAGCGAAGGAGAAGTGCTGTGATTTTTCCTACCGGGTTTTCCTTGGCGGTTTCCCAGTGCGCTGGAAAATGGATAAAGTGCGCCAACAACAGAGTGTTTCCGGTCGACAGTGGGAGACACCCAGGCGAACGAACGAATGCGGAATAAGTGGGAATGAGTTTATCCTTTCTATTCCGATTTCACTTCACTAGCGTAATCCGAGATAAATCACATTTCCACCGAGTGCGCGCTCACTGACATTAATATAAATTTCAACGATTTTGCATTTCGCTTCTCTAAGTCGCTAAGGAAGGGCGCAAAACGCTTCGGTAAGGGTTGGGTAACACGTTCGAACAACAACAAACAGGAACTCCCGTCCCGATGTGGAGGGTGATGGAGAACGTTGGAGTTCCAACGATTCTAAATTTGAAGCCGTTGCGAAATGGGAAGTTCTCCGTAGTACTTGTCCTCACATGGGACGAGCTCGATGAAGGCTACAGACACCATGAAATGCTTGCTTGGGAGAATCATTGGTGGAAGCTGTTGTTGAAGCTGACACAAGTTGAAACAGCTTCATTATGGGAAAGAATGAAGGAAACCTGTGACTCCAGAGTGCTGGCGAATGCCAAACATGCCCGACTGTCGGCTAAGTAGTGGAGAACTGTTAAAACAATAAAATGTATAGATTTCTACACATTTATAAAACTCGAAACAACATAATTCGTGTGAACAATCGGGAATTGTAAAGGCTCGTACTATGATGAGTATGGAACGATTTAAAAATCTAAGAGAATGAATTGTCTTGAAGGGAATGAATATTTGTTAAAGAAACCATAAGACTAGCAACCGTGTTTACTAACAGAGCAAAAACAGAAGCAAGAGTAAAATAATTAATTTTTGCAATATG
>STHB01029363.1:0-10824 GCA_018908115.1 Anopheles rivulorum
TTTCTGGAAAATCGATTTCGATTTCGAGAACCTATTGTATTATTGTCTTTCTCGCTGATGTGTTACAACTCGTCGTATGCCACGATATTGGTTGCAAAGAATCTATGATCATATGTTTTAGTTTACAGATACTGGTACCTCTGCAGAGAAATTAGAAAAAATATTGTACATGTAAATACTTGTTTTATGTCTAAAACCATGTCTCTTTTTATGTGTGCCTGCCAGAATCATACCATGAAGTGGATTTTAGCTTAAATCTGTCGTAAAAGTAGGTGCAACGAATTCACTGGGTTCGTTCCGTTCCTTTTAAAAGAGTAAATGATTTTGTTCCGTTCCGAAAGAATGTGCCCATCACTAGTTTCAATAAACAACTGAATTATTTGAAAATATCTTTGGATATCTAATATTTTTTGTGTAAATGCATTGATACAATATTTTTAACTTCAATATTGATATTTATTTTGATAAATTACTTTTATTGTTTATCTTAGTTCTAATGCACATTACATTTCAAAAAATCAAAAAAAGCAAATAAAATGCACCAATTGAGAAAAAAAACATTTCTTTTCCACTAAAACCTCTTCCTTTCGCTACCGTTAACAGATGAATTAGGATAATTAGTGCCGTTCGATATTTGCATCGAGAAAATTGAAACATCATCCAATACACATCTCCAAGTGTACCTAATTGTATCGGCTTCGTAAACAGTTCCGCATCCAATATTGGCCATGCTGGGTGCTTATGCACTCTGAGCACCATATCCGTACGGCACGGAGCCTGCAGCAGATCGTGCAAAAGATGACGCTTCGCCCCGTAGCATGCGTGATGTGAGGGTGATTTTTCCCCAACATGGCGAGATCCTTCGCAAAACGAGATTTGCCACTTCGGCCACCGTGACTATGAAAAGACCAACCAGCAGGTCGATTGGAAGGACCACCCAGCACACCGGTACGGTAGTTTTTCCGACCGACACTAGCACCAGTGGCCTAACACGTGGCGATTGTGGTTTGTGCACTCGACTGCGCTCCCGTTCGCCTGCGAATCAAAACAACCAAGTCACACACACACACACACCGCACACGACGGGTGTATGTGTGCCGATGGCCGCTTGCGGTGTGACCGTGTGGTGTGATTGTTTATTTCAATTACATTTTCCACTCTCCATTAATTGATTGCTTTGGGATGCATCGATCCGGTGTGCACCGGTTGGAAAGGTGTGCGTCCATTCATACGAATACAGCAACCCCCCGTTCCATGAATATATGTTTGTGTGTGTGGAAAGATTGATATTCTTCCATCGATATTGGGAACCAAGTTTTGCGGGTTTGGCCGAGTTTTGCACGCACTTTGCCGTAGGCTGCGAGTGAGGAAATATTTGCATTTATCGTGGCTTACCGTCGTAAGTTCACCGACCGATGTTCTCTCGCACGTTGGTTCAATAGAAAGTTACACTGTCTTTAAAATCACGTCCAATGCCTCACCCTCGTTTTCGCCCACACATTGCGGTTGAGGGTTTTACCATTTGTTGCACGAGTAACAGTCAATAGTTTGGAGTTCTTGTTCACACCTAGACAAACTATTTTTGAAGTAGTGTTTTGACTAATTATTTACCTTTTTTTCAATTGATTTTTAATAAACATATTTATAAATATTAAATTATCTTGCAACTCATTAAATTTTTATCTAATGTTTATTGTTTTTTTAAGTACATTTTTATCATCAATTCCCGTTCATATGACAATATTTTCTGTTTACTAAAATTTTACTTTAATTTCTCGTTTAAAGCAGAATCGCATCACAGCAGCAAGTAGCGAGAACTGTGCTGCGCTTTGATGAATTTTAATGGAATGCACGGTAAACTGAAAGTAAGATCTGATGTTATGCTCGACGTTCAAGTAGCCTCCAAACCGTCCACCCATTTTCATCCTTGCACACCAGCATCCAGCATCGTGTGCCGTTGATGTCACCCATGACCAGTCACCGGCCACTTGACTCTCTCACATGCGCTTGAATCGTAATCTAATTGAAACGCATCCGCCGCACGCAACCCTATCACCTAGCTGGAGCCGCATCTTTGCAACAGCGCCCTGTTGGCGCGATGCATTTTAATTTTCTGCCACTTTTGACATGCGAGTGGGAGCTCGCAAAATTCTGCCCGCACTTCAAACAACCCTACCGTGGGGGCTTTTGCAATTTCTTCATTTTATGTTCTAAGGTGTGTGTGTGTTTTTTTTTAATTTATTTTGTGGTAAGTGAAAAAGAAATGGTACGGCGTGCAACCGGGTGGAGTGAGAGGTTTATATGATTTTCTCTTTTTTTTATTAAGGTTTTCCCTTTACGCAAATGAAAATGTGATACTTCGGAAAGAAAGGCGTTTCCTTGCACTTGAACCTTTGCTCTCGGTTTCATCATTTCAAAGCAAAATCACATCCGGTGGCGTGTAGAATGGATGAAAGATAAGTAGCTCGGCATTAGGAAGAACGGCTTCGTTTAAAGTATAATCACACAGCTTTAAAGCGATAATAAGGAGACGATAAATATGAAAATGAATACCAAGTAGATAACCAGAATATTTATATCAAATAAAATTAAATATTTGTCGCAAACAAATGCACTCAATGCCCTTCTCTGTGACAAACGAGCATCGAATGAACTTCGCGAGCAAATACGCACGTCCAACAGGACAACCTCGTTAGCAGTACACAGAAAAATAATCCATAAAACATTCTCCCATCGTGGCTAAGTGGTATCGATTACTGGCTGCGACCACCTGCGACGTCCAACAAAATCCCTGTCACGAAGATGTTGCAATCCAATCGCACCGCTCCACGGCAAACCCGGACACCACAATGCGCCAATGCGCAATCGATGCAATGTTGCAATGCCCGCCGCTCAGTCCCATCTGTCGCGCATCACTGTCAAAAGAGATTGCACGGATTTCCTTCCGGCTGCATCGATGCGGAGTGACATTTCCGAGGCGAAGGAAACGTGTCCGAGTTTGACATCGTCTCGCCGACGCGACCGTGGGCATCCACCCGGCAGCCATTGTCTTTCGGGTTGCGGACAGCAACGAGCACGGCTGTCGGCTGAGCTGGTGGTAAATTTATTCATCGTCCTTCGTTGTGCTGTCACTCATGCTGGAGGTGTAGTGTATAGCGTAACAGCAAGGTTGCTGGTTGTCTCCTTCCAACGAAGGTGGAGAAAGAACCCTTGGCTAAAGTGTGACTTGAAGTGAGCATCGTTTAATTTGAAATGGGTATAAATTATATTGAAATTTAATAAAACACCTCACACCGAAACACAACCGAGGTCGAGAAGGTAAAGTCAACTCACAAGTCGAGTGCCTTGCAGTGAGGAGAAACTGAGCCATAGAAAACAATTTTCATTTCACACGTGGAAAACGGAAAATTGCTTCCCACTACTGCAGAGCTGAGGCAGCAGAAAAGTAGTACACATTGTTGTGTCTTTAATGCAACAGAAGCAATCAAACAACACCACGTGCTATAAATTCACTACGGAAAACGTAAATGAATAACAGGTGCACGCTGTGGTGAATCAAATTGGTGGCGGTTGCTCATTTCAACCAGAACACACCACACCAGAACACAAACTCACGGTTGCTTCCTTTTGAGTCGAACATTTAATGGAAACAGTTGAACATGAGCATGAAGGTTAAACACAAAACCTTCCCGTTCACTTGCTTTCTCCCTTCTGCTTTCCAATAATATTCACCACTCGATGGTGAATATCAGCAACTTTGGTGATGATTCAACTAAACCGATCCAAGACGACGACACCGGTGCAACAGACAGTTGCCAGGTGTTACGGCGTGTTTAGCCAGGATAGGAAATGTCGAGCGTAAGTGGCTGCCAGCTCTGCTGGATGGGAAATGTCGGAAATGGTACGGGATTGACAGGCATCGGGAAATCTTGTGACGGGATTACTTGGTAGCACGAATTGCTGCAAGTGCATCCACATTTCTGAAGGGTGGAAAATTAAATCATTCCTTGTTTTTGTTAAAAATAAAATGGAAATTTTATCTCATTTCAGATTAATGTATTAAACGAAGACTAATTTGACAATTCCTTTCCAAACGTTGGTAAGATAAAATTTGTATTCTTTTGTCTAATGGTTAACCATTAAAATTGTATAATCTCTGCAAGCTCAAATTTTCGATCATATTTGTAATCAACCGATTGGTTAAGCAGCTTTGTTATAAAAATGATCACTTTTAGGAAGTCTTACAAACAATTCACGCCAACTGAAGATGGTTCAATAAAAAGTTTGTCTGGATCTTAGTAACTTATAATAGACGACCTTCAGTGGTGATCTCACCAAACATACATGATACCTCTAAATGCATATATGTTAGTATCAGTGCATCAGTTTCTCTTCTCTACAGAATGATATGCCTTAGATACTTCGGATAAATATAAAGAATAAAAGAGCCGACAATGTAAACACATTTTTAAATTGATTTAAAACAACTTTAAAAAATATTCAGTAAGGAACCAAAAAGGTCTAATTGGCAGGCTATAAATCATTATCGTGGAGGCTATTTTTTTACCAATTTCAACAAGTACACACACCTCGCATGATCCGTAAAATTATCTACCTCAACAAACAAACCATCCATGTCGCACAGAGCAATAGCCATGTCCATGACCATTCGGAGTCGGCAAACGCAGCATCCATGTTCAATGCAACCAACTTTCATCGAACTATCTATCATCACCGTCAACGCGCCGGTATGAAAGGTTACACGCCACCACAAAAACCATAATATCATTCGCGAAAAGCTCATTAAAACGTGCAAATAGCATCGCGTAGTACCTCCCCGTTTGGATTTGGGAATTCATTTACACCCAGGTGTGTGTATCACCTTTTGCCAGCGCGAGCAAAACAACGTTTTAACATTGTAATTACACACGATCGATCTCTCGCCGAAGTTCCACCCCACGGAAGGTGGAAGTGTTGCGTGCGTGCCAGAAAGGTGTTCCACGTGCATTTGGTTGCCACCGTTCGTTGTGTGCGATCGTATTTCTTTCGGGTGGAAAAGAAGCGAGATGAGAGAGAGAGATGCGGATGGAGAAACGAACCAGGCGCCAGAAACTAGTGAATATCGCTGGATTACCGATGGCTTCCAGCCGGAACATGATAAATTGATATGGATTACGTGCCGGTGGTGGTAATTAATTGTCGGTGGTGTTTTGTTGGCCAGCAAACATTCGGACGCGGTTCACCCGCTGTCCCAGCCATGTCCAATTGTCCAGCCAAAATGACGTGGAAGTGGATAACGTTACACACCCCGAAAGCAAACCCACATTCCTATATTCGACAAATCTAATCGGTTTCGGTGTTTTGGTGCCGTTGTGTGCGCGTGTGGGAAATTCTTTTGGTAGAATCAAGCCAAACAGAAAAAAAACAGCATATGAAAACTTGACACAAACCCAGAGCAGAGAGCACACTGCTGGACTGAAACGCTGAAAGATGAATCACGGCATAAAATGAATGGATGTTTGGCCGGACTGGTTGCGGGGTTGCGACCGGACCCCGGCGGGAAGCCATTTGCACATTTTGGCTTAAAATCCTATTAATAAAACGCTGCTCAGCTGGTTCGGGTGGCCCAAAACACGCGCGGCTATGATTTATTAATTGCAATATCACTCATTGGATGGGTCGAACCGATGGAAGGAATTCCTTCGCCGATGGGGTAAGGCGCGTTCGGACGCCGGTTCGATACACCTCAACCATCATAAACGGTCCCATTTATTTATGTGCACTACACCACACAAACACATACGTAAGCGATATAAATATGTGTCCATCGGGCGAGGCCTACGACCGAGAGCTTCCTTTTCCTAAGCCCGCCAAGACAAGCGACAAGCGAGCTTAACTTTGCACCGGCACTGCCTGAGGTCAGTGTCGGGTTTTTGCGGCTGGTGGGATGGCTTTGGGATGGATGCGGTGAAGGGACCGGTGGAAGTGCTCTGCCCGAAAATAGCCGCATTATAAATTGCATCATTAAGAAGCAAGCTCCGTGACCGGAGCGCAAAAGATTAGCGTTGTTAGCAGCTGTTTCGCGGCTTGCAATTGCAACTGTCCGCAAGTGCGGTGCGGTGCAGTAGAACGACCTGTCTCCGGTCCGGCACTGCACATAAAGTGCAGTGTATCGGAAAGGCCGAAGGGCAAATGGCAGTTAAAGGTCAGCTGTGGTAGGAAAGGTGCTGAGTCTGAAGCGAATTGAAGTATGTTCGAGCAAGTGGTTTTGCTGTGAAATTAAGACATCAACTGTGCATTTGCATGTGTAGCTATTTATACGCATCCAAACATGCTGCACACATACAGTGAATGTATTTTGCCGTTGATAGGTAATGTGTAATTAATATAGGATAATTTGTACATATCACACGGAATAATGTTGTAAATTAAACAATAAATGTTTGTGTCAATAAATCATGTATAAAGAAAAAAAGTCCCTCAAGGTAAACAAAGCAACCGAAACCGATTCGATTTGCGAATATAAGAATGTGGGTTAGTTTTAGAGGTAACATGATCTACTTCGGATTGCTGAGTATTTTATGAGAAATTCAATTCTGCCCGATAACTGCCCGTTAAGAGTTATCGAACTGTCAATGTCGCTTAAAAACTGCTCATTAACTGCAATCGAGTTGTTAACGGACGATACAATTTTGTCGAATAACTGCCCGTTAGCAGCTATCGGGCTGTGATCGGGCGATCAAATTTTGCCTGATAACTGCATGAAAGCTACTAACGAGTAACTGTTAGTTATTAACGGACAGTTATCGGGTGAAATAGGTTCTCCAGTTAACAGCCCGATAACTATTAATGGGCAGTTATCGGAGATAATTGAGTCGCCCGCGAACAGCCCGATAGCCTCCAACGGGTAAACAAATACTTAACAAGAACTTTAGCTTTATTATGGCACAAATTCTACATCATCATGATGAAACAGCACAGTTTGCTGAAGATACACCTTTTCAACAATAATAATTCATTAAAACATCATGTTAAAGAAATGAAATCAACAAACAAATCTAATACATCAAATTTGTCTTTCATCTTTACTCCTTCTATCAATCACTCCTGTGTTGCTGTGTAAAGCGAATTTTGCACTCAACTCTTTCACTTCAGTGACAGCGCCAAAGAAACAGCTAATATTTTAGACCTTCAAGCTACACATCCATTAAAGCCGCTTGGTTTCACCTTGAGGAAGAATTTATTTACGCCAATCACTCATACGTAATCCCGTCTGTGTCGCACATGTAGCCCACACTTTAACCCGGCTGTCTTTTGCACCAAATCTTCAACGAATTTACGCCGGTCCTTGGTGCTATTTAGCAAAAAACCGTCGACTAAATCAGCACTCGCAATGAGATAATTTGTCGCCAAGGTTTTGCTCCACTCAAACTTCTACTCCCATTGGATCGTGTTAGTTTTTTTTTTCCTTCGTTTATTTTGTCCAACTGCAAAATGAAAAGGCGCAAATAAGCAGTACACTCACACTCACACACACACGTGCAGAAAAGGATGTCGGGTGTGACGGGTCTCGCCAGTGCACACAGCACAGCCAAACGTGTGTGCAATCGTGCTGGACATGATTAAATTAATCCACCATGCCAGCACGAAGCTAGCCGGGAGGATTACGGTACGCCAGCCCTGTTCAGCCGAACTGGAGCACCACATGGAGGATGATTTATTTTCGCAATGCACCAATGCAACCGAAGCAAACGGTTTTCAGCATTTAATGTTGCACATCCGCAGCTGCCGGTTCGGATGCAAACCAGTTTGGCAGGGCTGGATGAAATTATATTGCTGAGATGCTTGTTTTATTCTGCTCGCGCTTCCCTTCGTGTAAATCGCGACCAAAGCCAATGTGTTGGCTCCAAGCAAAAACGCATCACGCATCTGCTTTCATTACTCAGCCCGGGCTAGATGGTTGGAGTGTAGGTTGTTACGTGGCATTTTATTTTGTTTTTGTTCCGAATGTTTCATCTTGGAACCCATTCACCGTACCACTTGTTTCGCTTTCAACCACTTGAAACCTGGAAGCGAATGACATGATAATGGGCGCGCATAATGGCTGACACTGATATAGAGGCACTTCTTATGCTGCTGCACTCACTGTTTTGCAACACAAATACGTCCACAGTGACAGCTTGTAAAGTCGAATATTTATACCAAAAAAAAATCATAATGTCTTCATAATGGTATAGCAGCCCGCCGATGTTCCGATCTTCCGTTGTCTCATGCTACCGAATGTCTTTCGCACAGCCGACCGAGCTTCCAGCTTCCGTTTGCAAAGAAGGGACACTTGAAAAACAACACAAAACCCCTTGCGATAATGGCCACAAGCTGTGGTGGTTCTTGTGCTTCAACAATGGGGTATCATTTACCAAACCAAAACGGATAGAAGCTACATCCTACATGCAAATGTATGTGCACATGCAACACACACTCCCATTACCGGTTGCAACAGATTGAGTGGGTGAATTTGCATTCGAGCTAAAAAGCGGATCAATTCTCATCAACCATCACAGTTTTTGTTTGAAAGTAAGATCCGTCAGGAAGCTTAAAAATCTTAGACACGTAATTATGTTTGCTCGCCCATTCCGTTTCACTTCAATCTCTGCCTGTACTATTTCATACCATCAAACACCAAAACCAGTGACGTGCGAATCAATTTGTAGCGCACGATAAAATTTACACCTTTTTTAATTGAATTCAGTCAGCTTACGAAGATTTACCTTTCGTGGCACCATCACCAACAGTGGCCAGCGTATGGGAAGGAAAGAAAGAGCGAAAACACCAGGCAGATAAATCTTCCAAACTGCACACTCTCACCTGGGACTATAAATCTTGAGCCGTGATAGTGTGGTGTGGATGCCCAAGGATGCAGTGCAAACAGCAACAAAACCATGCTCTCGTTCGCTCGAGTAGTTGCGGTCGGCGATGGAAACATGGTGGAACATCGTACGCAAACTCTACCCCTGGACATTGGTAGTATTTTATTTACCACCAAGTGCGCATTTTTATTACTCCTACAAAAACCGAAAAAAAAGGTGTGAAGTACCCACCCGTCGATAATTCTAGCCCGTGATTTAACCGACCGAGCTGTAGCCAAAGACAGGGCAAAAATTATCGAGAAAGTGTCCGTTCCTTCTTATCCGCTTTTTTTCCTCCCCCATTCAGTTGGTGGTTTAAGGGCTTTTTTTCTTGCTTGCCCTATCGAGCCCTAGCTTTCCCTCGAAGGCATGATGGTATTATCGATATCGAACGTTCCATGCGTTTGGTCACGATTGGTGGCCGCCCGAGTAGCACATGGAATGGAAGCAGGAGAGATGAACAGTAAAAAAAAACATCTCACACAAATCGCTTGCATCGAAAGGAAACCGACGGCAGAGGATGAGCCAGGATAACGATCGACTGAACGACCAAACTGGCAGGACACGTAGCCACGTGGTCACAGCCGATGGGTTGAAATCGATGATGCTGCTGCTGCTGCTCGGTATTCATGACGTTGTGCGGTTACACAATGTTGCGTCCATTCGCTGGTGGTTTGATTTTTTCTTACTCTCCGCCCAATGTCTTTTATGGGTCTCGTGTGCAAGAGGCGTTTTTTGTTTGTTTTGTTTTGTGCTTTTGCTCTCCCTCAGCTTTTATGTTCGATGTCTATTGTTTGAATTGTTTGGTTGTAGCATTGTCACTGATATTAGTTAACGTTTTTACCAATGGTTTTTTTTAATTTAGTGAATTATTTACCGAGAACAGCCGATCTTAATCGTAATAATAAAGTTATTTATATTATTTGATAATGATTTTCTAAACAACTTATGAATTGTTTAATAATCAAGCTCTTTAAGTTATCGGAAAAGAACAACTCAGCATACTGCACTTTGTCAAAATGAATAAAATACAACCGCTACCGAATCAAATATACTTTATCATCTCTTTCTAATCAACAATTCAAGCATGCAGCAGTTCCGATCGATCGTCTGGTTGCCTGCTATTCATTGTGCACAGTTTTCCACGCTTAATCCACATGCATCCCACTGGTGGAGAAGTATTTTGAAAACCAAGAAAATTCCATCAGTCTCGGACGGATTGTTTTACGTCACCGACAGTGAGTTTGAAACTGACCAACCCACCAACCCAACCCAACTCTCCCCAGGTCCCCAGGTGATCGACCCATCCTATGGGCTGGGGATTTGTTTCACTTCGAGAGAAGGAAATGTTTGCTGCACCGGGCGCACCTCCCGGTCACACACGTCGCACCCACTAAATACGGATAAATGTTCCCTCCTGCGGCTGAGATTCACTCACTATCCCACTTTTAATTTGTCCAGTTGGTTGGTGGCAAATCCTGTGCTTCTTTTCTCTCTCGGTGTCTCTCTCTTCCTTCTTTTTTCATTTGCTTCGCGCCATCTTCACCTCCAAACCGAACAATACCTCTTGGCGTTTTAAGTATAGATTCACATTCCAGCACGAGGCCCATTATTTTGCACCGTAGATGGTGTGGCTGGCTGGAGGAAAAAAAAGGGTACTCGTTCCCCCGGCTGCCAGTATGTCCCAGCCGTTCCGTGCTGTCGACGTGTGGTCGTACGGCTAAAATGGAACGCAGTGAACCACTCGGGCGGTAGAATGTGCGACGCGACACGACAAGAATGGAGCGCTGGTCCAACGTCCGGAAATGAACAATCAGAGAGCAGGAGAATGTGATGAAGCGAAGCAGCAGCAAGCACGACAATCACCAAGTGCCAAGCAATGGGCATAACAATGGCCATCCCGTCCCGGCATGAGATA
>STHB01029372.1:0-10824 GCA_018908115.1 Anopheles rivulorum
TGACGATCTGGAACGTGAAAGTGCAGACGCCGACGCTCGCCGCGTTCGCAAACCCGGCCGGCAACGGCAACCCGCTGTACAACGGGCAGACGTTCAACGCGGACAACGTGAAGAACACCGATGCGTTCGACCCGGGCTCCGCGTCGAAGCCGACGTCGGTGGCGCTGTCGACCGGCAGCACGACGACGTCCGCCGCCGCGGTCTCGTTCGACGGCTACCTGAAGAACTTCGTGTTCGCGTACAACTACGTGAGCACCGGCGACGACGACATCGCGCTCAAGGGCAGCAACAACCCGGCGCCCGCCGGTTCGGGGCTGTTCGGCATCGACGGCAATCGCGACGTGCGCGCCGATCGCAAATGGGGTGTCGTGATCGCACACAACCACATCTACTGGGGGCACGGCATCTCGATCGGCAGCGAGACCAACGGCGGCGTGACGAACGTTCAGGTGTACGACAATGCTTTCCAGGATTCGGAGGAAGGGCTGCGCATCAAGTCCGACTATGCGCGCGGCGGCGAAGTGAGCAACATCCGCTATTCGAACATCTGCATCCGCGATGCGAAGAACGCGCTGCTGTTCACGCCGTACTACAGCACGAAGGCCGTACCCGCGAGCGGGCCGCTGTACCCGAACTTCCACGACATTTCGCTTGCGAACGTCGTGATCGAGGGCACGGCCGGCGTGAAGCTGCAGGGGTTCGAAGCGAACACCGGCGGCTACGGCGAGCCGGCCTTCCCGCTCGTGATGTCACTGAGCGACGTGGTGGCCGACACGCCCGACGGCATCTCGACGATCGCGTCCGACGCGAACCTCACGCTGCACAACGTGAACCTGCCGGTGTTCCCGTCGACCGCGAACCGGGTCGTCGTCAACGGCACGGCGGTCCACACGATCGACCCGGCCAGCGTGCTCGACTGCAGCAAGGCGTTCGTCGACTTCCCCGGCATCGACCAGTCGAACCCGTTCGGTTCGACATGGGCGCCGGCGCTGTAACACCCGGCCGGCGCGACCGGGTTTCCCGCGCCAGCGCGGGGAACCCGCCGCGTCCGCGCGCGCGCGACACGCTCAGGTCTGCATGACCAGCGACGTCAGTTGCGCCGCGCGCGCCACGTCCGTCTTCGTATAGATCGACTTGATCTGCGCGCGGACGGTGCCGATCGACACGCCGCGCAACGTCGCGCATTCCTGCGGCGACCGCCCGTCGCAGCAGAGCAGCACGGCGAGCTCGGCTTCCGCCGACGACAGCCCGTAGAACACGCGCAAGCGCTGCGCGCGCGCCGCCGGCGAACGCAGGTCGGCGGCCGTCATCAGGGCCGCGACACCGGGCCGTTCGCGCGCGAGGCGCGACGCTTCGGGAACGGGGATCAGCGCAAGCGGCAACGGTTCGCCCGTCGCCCGCCGCAACAACAGCCCGCCGCGCGCGAACGCGTGCCGCCATTGCGCGTCGTCGATGCAGCCTTCCGGCGCAAAGCGCCCGTTCACGACCCGCAGCGCCGGCTCGGCGGCGATCAGCTGGTCGGCCGCACGATTCGTGTAGCGCAATTCGCGCTGCGCGCCGAGCAGGAACACCGGCACCGGAATCGCATCGAGCGCCGACTCCGCGGCGGCCACGCGCGCTTCGAGTTCGCCGATGCGCGCCTGGATCCGCAGCGCGCGGCTGATGTGCGCACCCATGATTTCGATGGTGCGGCGCTGATCGTCGGAAAGCCCTTCCGATTCGGGGCCGCTCTGGACGCTAAGGAACGCGCCGGCGCCCTCGCCGCGATGAATGTACAGGCCCGAGATGCTGCCGAGCCCGAAGGGCTGCAGGAATTCCTGATAGAACACGCTGTGCGCGCGCTGCTGCGCGGACAGGTGCTTGACGTCCTCGAACCAGCGCCCTACCGGCCAGTTACCGGCAATCGGCACGACCGGGTCGTACAGGTAGAACTCGGTGTTGTAGCGATGGTGACACGCGGCGACCCACGCCGCATCGTCGCCGGCTGCCTGCTCGATCGCCGGCACCCTCGCCGCCTCGTCGAACGACAGCAGCGTGGCCATGCGCACGCCGACCGACGCGCGCAACCCGTCCAGCACCGTTTCCCATCGTTGATCGCCCAGTGCCGCAGCGTAGATGTCATCGATCCATGCCGATGGAATCAACCCGTTCATGTGCATCTGGCCACCCCGCGCCGTGCGTTTTTGTCGAACGTCGTTCGGGCATCTTAGTCAATCGGCCTCATTGTTCAAATTGCCGATGCACGTTTGATCGAAATACCACGTTTGTTACCGTCTTTTGTCAGACGTAATGCTGTTTCAGACCCATCGGCGCCGTCGGCGCGGACGGCGCCGGCTTTTCACCCACGTCGGGGTATGCCATGATGAAGCGCATGACGATCCGGACCATCACGACCTCGCAGCACCATCATCACGGCCGCCCTCCATTGCGCCGTGGTTCGTTTCGCATCTAGACACTGCATCGGGCACGTTCCCGATCAGGACGACAACCAAGGCGCCTCCGGCGCCTTTTTTGTTTTTTGCGCCTTCAAAACCTGCTGTGCCGATCAACCGATAACGTACGGAGCGTTTTCAATGCAACAACCCTGGAAAGAAGTGTCCCTGTCGGATCTGCCGCTGCGGGAAGATCTCCGGTTGCAGCACGCGTACGGCGCGCCGCAGCTCGATGTGCCGGTCTGCCTGAACGTCAACGAGAACCCCTATCCGCCGTCGCCGGCGCTCGTCGAACGCATCGCGAGCGCGGTCGCCGACGCGGCGCGCCACGCGAACCGCTACCCCGATCGCGACTTTGCCGCGCTGCGCGCGCATCTGGCCGACTACCTGACGCACGACAGCGGCGTCTGCATCGACGCTTCGAACGTGTGGGCGGCCAACGGCTCGAATGAAGTGATCCAGCAGATCCTGCAGGCATTCGGCGGCCCGGGGCGATCGGCGCTGGCCTTTACGCCCGCGTATCCGATGTATGACGAATACTGCCGGACGACCTTCACGCACCTGCATGCGCTGCCGCGTACCGAGGATTTCGCGCTGGACCTGGATCAGGCGCTCGACAGCATCCGCACGCATCGGCCGAGCGTGATCCTCCTCACATCGCCGAACAATCCGACCGGGACCGCGCTGCCGCTCGACACCCTTCGCGCGATTCTCGACGTCGCGCCGGGCGTGGTGGTCGTCGACGAAGCCTATGCGGAGTTCCGCCGTCACGGCAAGCGCAGCGCGGTCGCGCTGCTGCCCGACTACCCGCGGCTGATCGTCTCCCGCACGTTGAGCAAGGCGTTCAAGTTCGCCGGCGGCCGCGTCGGCTATTGCGCGTGCGCGCCGGCGATCGTGGATGCGCTGAAGCTGGTCCGGCTGCCGTATCACCTGTCGGTCTTTACGCAGGCCGCGGCTTGCGCGGCGCTGGTCGCGCGCGACGAGATGCTGTCGCAAGTGGAGGCGATCAAGGCCGAGCGCGATGCCACGGTCGGCTGGCTTCGCGGGCTGGGCCTCGCGGTGGCCGATTCCGATGCCAACTTCGTGATGTTCGGCACGTTTGCGGATCGCCACCGGATCTGGCGCGGACTCCTGAGCCACGGTGTGCTGATTCGCGAGTCGGGCCCGCCGGCATACCTGCGCGTGTCCATCGGCACCGCCGCGGAAATGGCCGCGTTTCGCGCGGCGCTGCTAGACGTGATGGCGCGCGAGTAAGCAACGGGGCAGACGGCCCCCTCGACGACGCGATGAACGCGTTGCGACACGCCATCCGACGATGCACTTACTTCATCGTCGCGAATCGCGACTCCATCGCGTCGATCTTCACGAGCACCGCTTCGCAGAGCGTTCTCACGTGACGCGGGATATCGGGTGCCGACAGCAATTCCTCGATACGCCCGCGCCAGTAGCTCGGATGCCTGACGCGCCCCGCGCCCGACATCGATACGTCGTCAGCGACCGTCTCGCTGTCCAGGAGAGCGACCATTCTCTGAATGTGAGAGAGCTCTCGTTCCACATAGTCTCGTGCCAGCATATTGATTGAGATTCCCCGAAATGCAACGTCAGGCCTTCCGTCTTCAACGCGCCATCGTGCCGCGATGCCAGCGACGCACCGCACACGTTGCACGTCAGCGTACGCGACGGCTGTGTCAATCAACTGCGCGGACGTTCGCAGCGATCGATACACAACGACAGGCCTGTCTGCTTGTTCTGGTGAGATCCGGTCCCCGATGCCCTGCCGTTAATCGTAGGCGTACCGTCAGGCGACGGCATCCCCAAAAGTGGGGATACCGGACGATATCGGGCGCGCGGGCGTTACCGGAAATGACGGCAAGGCAATGGCCGACAGGGACGACTGCGCTCGACGTCTTGCACACGCGCCTTCATGTCTGACAAATGGGTTGCAGGCATCGCGACACCTGTCGCCCCTTGCACGTCGATTGGCACGCTTTGCGAGTGAAGTGGCGCGCGAAAGGCGTCATCATGGCGCATCCCCTCTGCAACGGAATCACGCTCATGAATATCGATACCGACCGCCCTGTGATGGTGACCGGCGCAACCGGGTACGTTGCGGGCTGGCTCGTGCAGCGGCTGCTCGAGGCCGGCGTGACGGTCCACGCGGCCGTCCGCGATCCCGACAGCCCGGACAAGCTGAAGCATCTCCAGCGCGTCGCGGCCGGCCAGCCGGGCACGATCCGCTTTTTCCGCGCCGACCTGCTCGAACCCGGGTCGTACGCGGAAGCCATGGCAGGTTGCGGGACCGTGTTCCACACCGCATCGCCGTTCACGGTCACCGTCCGCGATCCGCAGAAGGAACTCGTCGATCCGGCGCTGCTCGGCACGCGCAACGTGCTCGAAACGGCCAACCGCACGCCGTCGGTACGGCGCGTCGTGCTGACCAGCAGCTGCGCGGCGATCTACGGCGACAACGCCGATCTCGCCGCGACGCCGAACGGTGTGTTCACCGAAGCGATCTGGAATACCAGCTCGTCGCTGACTCACCAGCCCTATTCGTTCTCGAAGACCGTTGCCGAGCGCGAGGCGTGGAAAATCGCCGGCGGACAGCAGCGCTGGGATCTCGTGACCATCAATCCGTCGCTCGTGATCGGGCCTGGCATCAATCCGTACGCGACGTCGGAAAGCTTCGAGATCGTGCGGCAGATGGGCAACGGCACGATGAAAACGGGCGTGCCGAATCTCGGCTTGGGCGCGGTCGATGTCCGCGAGGTGGCCGACGCTCACCTGCGCGCCGCGTTCCTGCCTGCCGCCAACGGCCGCTACATCGTGTCGGGTCACGATACGAACCTGCCGGCGATGGCGGCTACGCTGCTCGAACGGTATGGCGCCGACTATCCGATTCCGCGGCGCATCCTGCCGAAATGGCTGGTGTGGCTGGTCGGCCCGCTCGCGAACAAGAGCGTGACGCGCCGCATGGTCGCGCTCAACGTCGGTCTGCCCTGGCGTGGCGACAACAGCCGCAGCCGCAACGAGCTCGGCATCCGCTATCGCCCGCTCGCCGAGTCGATGAACGACTTCTTCCAGCAGCTCGTCGAAACCGGGCAATTGCGGCGATGAACCGCTTCGCGGTGTCGCCCGGCTGGCAGGTCGTGATGGTCGACCTCGGCCTGCGCGTCGACGAACTGCTGCGGCGCGCGCAGTTGCCCGCCGATCTGTTCACGCGGCCGGAAGGCGGGCTGACGACCCGCGAGTTCTTCCGCATGTGGCACGCGATGGAGGAGATGGCCGACGCGCCGGCCGTCGCGCTGCGCATCCTCGATCTGATCTCGGTCGAGGCCTTCGATCCGCCGCTGTTCGCCGCGTTGTGCAGCCCGAACCTGGAAATCGCCATCCGGCGCATCAGCCAGTTCAAGCCGCTGATCGGCCCGATCCGCTTGCGCGTGACGCACGAGGCCGATTTGCTCGTGCTCGCCGTCGAATTCCTGGAACGCGATGTGCCGCCGCCCGGCATGCTGCTCGCGGCCGAACTCGGCTTCTTCGTGAAGCTGGCGCGGCTCGCGACCCGGACCGACCTGCCGGCCCGCGCCGTCACGCTGCCGCTCGGCCTCGCGCCGCACCCCGGCTATGCACGGTTTTTCGGCGTGCCGCCGCGATACGGCGACGCGCCCTCCGTGAGCTTCGCACTGCCGGATGCACGTCGCCCGTTCGTGACGGCAAACAACGCAATGTGGCAAATCTTCGAACCCGACCTGCGCCGCCGCCTCGACGCGCTGTCGGCCGAGGCCGGCATCGTCGAGCGTGTGCGCGCCGCGCTGCTCGAACTGATCCCGGGCGGCCTCGCCACCGCGGACGGCGTGGCACACGCGCTGGCCATCAGCAAGCGCACGCTGCAGCGGCGGCTCGGCGACGAAGGCGCGAACTTCAAGACGCTCCTGGCGGAAGTCCGCGAGAAGCTCGCATGGCATTACCTCGATCGCTCGGATCTGCCCTGCAGCCAGATCGCGTTCCTGCTCGGCTATCAGGATCCGAACTCGTTCTTCCGCGCGTTCAACGAATGGACCGGGATGACACCCGAAGCCGCGCGCGCGCGACCGGCACGCTGATCGACGCGATCCACCCGAAGCGTTGCCGCGCCGATGCCGAATCAGCCGGCGGTGGCGTGACGGTTCAGCCCGAAAATGAAATCGGCTTCGACCGACGCGCCTTTCGGCAATTGCAGCACGCCGACCGACGAACGCGTATGGACGCCTGCATCGCCGAGCACCGCATACAACACGTCGGAGGCGCCGTCGGCCACTTCGCTTTGCAGCGTGAAGCCGGGCGCGCTTCGCACGTACACGGTCATGCGCGGCACCGTCGCGACCGCATCGAGCGTGCCGCTGTGCTTGCGGATCAGCGACAGCGCACGCAGCGCCGAGATGCCGGCCGCACGGCGACCGTCTTCCAGCGAAACGGATTCGCCCACGACACCGACGAAATGCACGACTTCCCCGATTCGCGGAATCTGGCCGGCAATGTACGCCGTACTTCCGTCGACCAGAACGGGCGTGTACTTTCCGCCGATCCGGATCGTTTCGTCCGGATCAAATCCGAATTCGGCTGCAACCTGTTTCAGTTTGTCGTCTCTGTTCATCAGTGAATTCCCCGATCCTTCTGAAAAAAGATCAAGAATAATTGAGTCTCCGATGCTTGTCCCGGAGGAGAAGATCGGACGCAAACGATCAAATTGATACACCTTCAGGTGTTCGAAGCAGTCCTGTTCACCATTTAGACGACGAATTTCGTAGTCGGAGCGATTTTCTTCATCATTTCCGGCTGAAGCCGCTATCATGTATAGACACACAACCTGAAGAGCGATATATGGCAACTTACAAGGAACTGAAAGCCCAGATGGACGCTTTGGCGGAGAAAGCCGAAGCAGCGCGCGTCGCGGAATTCCAGGCGATCGTCGACGACATCCGCACCAAAGTTGCGGAATTCGGCATTACCGAGAAAGACATTTTCGGTTCGCGCCGCGGTCGGCCGGCCAAGCAAGCGGCAGCGCCCGTGCAGGCGAAGTATCGCGATCCGAAGACCGGTACAACCTGGTCCGGCCGCGGTCGCGCGCCCGCATGGATCAAGGACGCAAAGAATCGCAATCGATTCCTGATCCAGGAATAAGATTCCCGGCGCGCGATTCAACGCGCGGTCCGGCGATTTGGGCTTCCATTGCGCATCGATGCCGGCGGTTTAAAAGACCGCTCCGGGTCGATGAAGCTTTGCCTCGATCGGCGTGTGACGTACTGGCCAATCGACAGATCGTGCCGCACGCCAATACTTTCTTCAGCGTTCATAATAGATCGCAAGCCAGACGGTTTGCGCTTCGTCATGCGTCCATGCGACACGATGACGGCAATGCGGTTCGATCAGCACGTAATCTCCCGGATGCATATCGTGCCGAGTCGAATCCGCTTCGAATTCGAGCACGGCCGCCCCCGACAGCAGCACGACCCATTCGGCGCGCGAGTCGTCATACCAGAACCCTTCCGGGCTCGCGTGTCCCATCGACACGATCCGTTCGACATTCAGACGTTGCCCTGTAACGAGTAAGTCGATTCGCTCGTCGCCGCCGCGCTGCCCTTCGACGCTGAATAAATTACCGGTTTGAAGTTGCATGGCTTTACCTCGTCGTTGACCGTCCGGTCAGGAATGCGGGTTTAAAGGCGAAGGAAAATGTTTGCTGCAATCCGACGATCGCCTTTCTTTGTGCGTGCGTCGATGCGTGCCTGCCATAAAGATGAAGAATAGCCGCGACTGCGCCCGCGCTCATTCATTGCCGCGATAAAGCACCCCGCGACTTTCTTTTAGCGAAGCGCGCGCCATTGCGGGTCATGTCGGTAAAGCCCGGCCAACATCCTGCCAGCCTCGGGCGTGTCGCGCCGGTGCAATCCGCCGCGCGCATCTGACCGGTTGTTCGGCGCGCCGCTTGCAGCGCTCAGGGTTTGCACGCAATGGCCTCGATTTCTATCTTCGTGCCGACCATGTTCGTCGCCTGCAATGTCGATCGCGACGGCTTGTTCCCGGGAAAGAACTCCGTATAAACGCGATTGAATTCAGCGAAGTCGCGTGCGTCTTCGAGCCAGACCGTGGTTTTCACCACATCGTCGAGCGTGCATCCCGCCAGCGCGAGTACCTGAGCGACGTTCTGCAACGTCCGGCGTGTCTGTGCGTCGATCCCGCCTGCCACGAGGCTTCCGTCTTCGTTTCTCGCGATCTGACCGGACACGAACACCAGGTCGCCGGCTTTTACCGCCAGCGAGCGCGGCAGGTTACGTGTGAGCGGATTGTGCTCGGCAAAGTACTCGATCGCCATGTGCGTCTCCTTCGACCGGCATCGCATCTGCGCCAGCCAACGCTGACGAGCGTATCGCGGAACACCCGCACTGCCAATTCGTGGTAAGGAGAAGCGCGTCTTCCCGTACCCGGAATCGCCTTGAAGCCCTTCCGCGAACTTGCCACAATTCATCAGGCACGCCAGCGCTTCTATCGTGTGCACCTGGCGGTGATGCGTGAGGGCCATGTCGATGACCACCGATAGCGTTCATCCTGCCGTACTGATCACGATGCCGCACAGCCATTACAGCGAGAAGGCACGGTGGGCGCTCGACCGGCTCGCGCAGCCCTATCGCGAACAACCGCATGCGCCGCTGCTGCACCGGCTGGCCACGCTACCCAACGGCGGCAGCAGCGTGCCCTTGCTGCTCCATCGCGGTGCACGTTTCACCGATTCCACCGATATCCTCGTACATATCGATTTGCTCCAAGGCGGCGATTGCCTGTACCCGCGCGATACCGCTCTGCGGCAGGAAGTCGAAGCCCTCGAGACGCAGTTCGATGAAGTGCTGGGCCCGCATGCAAGGCGCTGGGCGTATGCGCAATTGCTGCCCGAGCGCCGCCTGCTGCTGCACGTGATGTCGCGCGGGGTGCCGCGGTTCGAGGCCGCGGTGCTGCCGGTCATCCTGCCGGGCGTCGTGCGGCTGATTCGGACGGCGCTCAGGATCACGCCGGACAGTGCGGCCCGCTCCATCGAGCGCGTGCGCGGCATCTTCACGGAGATCGACGGCCGGCTGGACGATGGCCGACGGTTCCTGGTCGGCGAACGGTTCACGGCGGCCGATCTGACCTTTGCGGCACTCGCCGCGCCGGTCCTGTTTCCCGCGGGCTATCGGGCGGCCTACCCGGCGCTCGACGCCGTACCGGCCGCGATGCGCGACGAAGTGCTGCGCCTGCGAGATACCGCCGCCGGGCAATTCGCGCTGCGCTTGTACGCGGAAGAACGCGACCGTGTGCCTGCTGCCTTGCATGCGTGGCACGACAGTCCCGGGTAACGGCTTCCGGCACGGCCGGCACATACCGTTCGAGTCCGTCAGCGCGCCGCGACCGGCGCCTTTTCCGGACGCAGACTGCCGTGCGTGAGCATCAGCAGGTTGATGACGACAACGGCGATGAGCACGTCGATCATCAGGTTCACCCCGCCCTGCGCGACCAGCACGCCCGCGACGTACGGAAACCCGAACAAGCCCGTGAAGTAGGCGATCGTGAAGACTTGCGAGCTCGCCGACGCGGACAATCCCCGTTCGCTGGCCAGATTGACCGCCATGCCGTTCAACGTGGAGTAGCTGAGCCCGTAGCCGATGGCGAAGACGATCGCGCCGATCACGTACAGGATTCCGCTGCCTGGATTGGCGACGAAGAGAACCAGCGCCAGCAGCGTCGCACCGAACAACGCGCAGGCGAGCTTGCGAACGGGCAATCGACTGATCGTTTGCGCCAACGTGAAACGGCAGGCGACGGTCGTCACCGTGAAAGTCACGAAGAACAGATCCGGCGACAGGTGTCGCGATTCCGCATAGGCCGCCTGAAAATTCGACAATGCGGAAAAGACGCAAGCCGCGAGCGCGATCATGATGATCGGCAGCCGCGTCACGTTGCGCAGGATCTCGGCGATCCGCGCGGGCGTCAGGGCGGTGGCCGCCATCGGCAGGTTCGGTGTGTGTACGGTCCATTTCCGGGCCGCGTAGAAGGCGACGGCCGCAATCAGGCAGAGGCACGCCAGCCCGTCATATACGACGGAATACGAACCGAAGCGGCCGGCAACGGCATGACCGATCGGCGACGCGAGTCCCAGCCCGACCATTTGACCGCCCGACAGCAACGTCAGGTATTTGATCCGTGCGTCGGGCCGCAGGTGATGAATGATTTGATTTATCATGATTTTTGGTCATAATCGATTTTATAGCATGATTATCATCAATTTTGATCATAATTGCTATAATTATAGCATGATTATCATCAATGTTGATCATAATTGATTTTATAGCAAGATTATCATGAATTTTGGTCATAATTGATTTTA
>STHB01029393.1:0-10818 GCA_018908115.1 Anopheles rivulorum
GTTTATGTGTTCAGACACACCAACATTATATTTTACGTCACCCAGTTACACATTTTAATATTGTCACATTCACATACGCACACAGTAAATAATCCTAGTCAGTACTTTGTATTTAGTACTTTATACACTTTTGTTTTACTTTGAAATATTTTTTTTATCGCTGCATTGTCGTTTTTGTAAACTTTTAAACTCTGTTTTGTAAAGCGTTAAATTAATCTTTTAACTGCACAGTGAAAGGATCAACAATCGAGACGTCAATTACGAACAAACGAAAGCGAACCATTTTTTTCTTCAACTATTCAATTCCACTGTCAGCTGACTCGCGATCAGGTGACTGGAGGTGATACGTACGATCGATGTAACACCATCAACGTGTTAACCCAGATCCACTGCAACTTGCTTTATCTGTTGAACTTTTTTTTTGTCGCCAGCGATTCGTGCTCCCGCTTACGCTTAAGCTGCACCGTGGCCAGTGAAGGTCACGACGCCTTTCACTGGGCGTGCGCTGCTGTGGTCATCAAACAATCTTGTACAGAAGCTGAGCTGGCTTTGCCTCACACAGCACTGCGCAGTGTAGCTTACTCCCTATTGGGAAGCGGATGTGGGTCGTTCGGTAGGGCCACCAATGCTGGTGGAATAATAGGCAAGAAAAAGAAAGTTACGCGATAGCACGATCCCGTAAGGATTGCGAACCGGTACATTATATCACCCCTGAGTTTCGTGCCTTGCTTACAGAATTTGTTTCAATTGTTTATCTTAATTTACGCTACGCATGATGTGGCATTGTTGTATAATTGTAATTGTCTTTTTGACGATTTTACCTCAGAAGTTCTTGGTCTGTCATTTCTGACTTTCCTGACCTTTAGTTAGCCGGATAACCAGTCCAGCAAACAGGGTATCCGAGGGGTATAGAAGTAGAATATCGTTATATAATTGAAAACAGCTTGAGCTACTAAATCAACGAGCGTCACTGGACAGGGTTTTCAGTAATGCACACAACAAACCAGTACACCTGTTTCTACCATAAGATGACTTATTTGATCCCATGCAGTTTGTTTCGCAGTGACACACAGCTAATGGAAAACATTACGCTACGGCATTGTACCAATCCTCCAAAGAAAACAACTCACAATACACAGCCAAATGGCAAACATCAAAAAAGCCATCCACAACCGCGACTGTCCGTTGGCGTCACACATTAGGATGCAGCATTCTTACCACCTCGCTTATTTAAATGAGAGCACCGCGGTGACAATTGCGAGAACACAATTCACTCGCCCAAGAAGGAAAACGCATAATTTCCAACACAAATGAATAAACTCGTCAAAACACCGGTGGGTGCTTCATATTTCATGCTGTGGCTTACTCAGTACCCAGTGAGAGTATAAATAGCATCTGAAATGGAGGGCTGCATAGAGGTCCAAGCTGCATAGGTGTCACATTTTCATAGCCCAACAAATCAACACACACTTTGCAGAACCGATTCTACGCTTGCTAGCGTAGCTCATGGAGCACACCTAGTCAATGGGTAATTCGAAGCATTCCCTAGCATTTGACAGCAGCAATGTAAAAGAAACGTTAGAAGGTGCTTCAAACGCGTACATACATCGGTAAAGTCACGTATTAGAAGGTTGGCGCAAATTCTAAACACCATCTCTGCTATGTCATTGTTTGGAAAGGGCTTGGGATTTGAGTTGCACATATGTTGTGGAAAAGCGTTTAAGAAAGCGAAATAATTCATACGACATCAGCAATCAAAATAACAGTGTCACATATTTAGCAACGCCGCTCGTAACAACACTCCTTTCTTTGACGTGTGATTCACCACGGGTGGTCTTACCAGCATGGTTCGCAGCGAGGTTTGCACACTTTGATCAGGTGCTGAAGAGTGAGCGGTGTGCTCAATGATCGTAGTATCGGAGCACTAGTAAAGTAGGCCCTCTCGCCTACAGTCACTGCAAAACATGTGGGAGCCCAGTAAGCACACACCAAAGTACCCAACCGAGCAGTTGCTTGTTGTTGCTGCAAACAGTCACAATGGGCAACGCAAGAGCTTGTGCGTCTGCGGTGCATATGATGCATTATAATGCAACGATCAAAAGAACGATCTATAAAGCTATGATCCAAAGCGAAGCAAAGGAAAACAATCCGGAAGTGAAACAGTGCAGTTCATCAAGACATCCAACTCGATACGATCAATGGTGAGGCTGAGGTGCATTTGATGCACGACACGAAGTTAAGCGCTATGCCCTGTAAGGTAAATTATGTTGCTTATTATGTGTTTTGATGCACTAAACTTTCGTTTTCCGCGGTGGTGTACCGCTACAGCCGCATGAGGCATGAATTATGATTCCTCGCGTTGCAACACAATGCATCGACAGATCAAGTTTTCCCAGCGAGCGAACGATTTCATATTGCCAATGTGCACTCCATTTTACACACCGATGCTGCATTCATTTACAGGAAGTCCGGGCTAACCAGGTGTTTGGGGCAAAAGATCGCATCAGCAATTTTAGTGTAGAGTAGTACACAAAGAAATGTTTGGAGCAAGATCTCCGATTACGTCAACAATATGGAAAAGGTGAAAGAAGTTGAATTTGTTTTAAATATGTTCAAGAAGAAGCGATCACTGACCTAATTTATCCAAACATTGTTTATAGCGTCAACAAATTTTTATCAAAAGAAAAATATATTGTATTGCGCGTGCTAGATGGGATTTAGCTCCATTTATATTTTTGCATTTTTCATTTTTGATGATATTAATTTGTGGTGTATGAGCAGTAGCAACTGTAACGCTTATTAGCATTTCTTTCCTATCCATCTCGATCATGTCTTTGTCGCTGGCTGCCGGCTCGTGGCTGATAAATTATCATCATATTTTCGTGCGATCAGAAACCGGCCCCAACGCAAACCTGTCGATTTAGTGTGTGGAAACTACAAAAACATATTATTAACGCTAGGGCAGTGATGGTGACCACGACCTGCGAATATAAAGGCACACAAAAATAGCCTTCTGCGGCTGAAGCACCGACAAGCCGGGGCAGACTGTTTACCACCCTAAAAGCTCCCATTACCACCCCCCAGGTTACGATAATGCTAGCGCAGGTTCGGTATGCACGCGGTCAACAGTAAACCGCAATGGGCCGTACTGGTCTGAACGAGCGAAGCTCTGCCCTGTCGTGAGCCCGCGACCACGTTCAAGGTGTACCACTAACTTTCAGTCGACCATCGCACACGGTGGCTTACGGGTGGTTCACTCAAAAATCAAGACGTCGCACAACACAGTGTTCTCCAAGTGACGGATCTCTCCATTCAAAAAGGGATTGTTGTTGTGGTTTCTGTTTGTCTTGGACCGGCTATGACAATCTGAGCAATCGTTTAAGCCGACCGGTACAAAAAGGGCATTAGTTTTACGCGCTAGTAAACCTTATAATTCGTAAATGTCTTGCGCGTCGTTCTAAACACCACTTGCATCTGCAAGTTCTATTCACAATAAATATTAGTCTTTCGAGCGATCCACAGTTCTGGCGAAGTCTACCAAAACCAAATTATAGTTACTAGCAGTTCTGCACCGATGACACTATTTCATAATCTATATATTTCTCTAACTTTCCACAGAGCGTTGCAACTAATTGACCTACGATGAAGTTGAACGAAGTTACTTTAATGCTACTGTGAGTTTTTTGTTTTTAATGTGTACCTCAAGTGCTACGAAATCGTTACGGAGGTACGAAGAAGAGACATTCTCGAAAACAATCGACAGCATAAAACAGTGAAACATCGTTTCCGAACCTGCGTGAAATTGAATTCGTGTCTTCAAAACTAAGAACCACCACCGTATCATGTATCCTCCGATACTAGTGTTAGTGTTAGCGTTAGTGTCCATCTCCCGCCAAACGTCCACGCTGGAGCTGCAGGAGGATGACGGTCGAGAAAGTGAAACTTATTCTAGTTCCTATGGAAGCGTGGTGGCAGGGGCCACCGGTTCACTTCTCCCGTATGGCGGTAGTACGGGTGTGATGCAGGACGAATCTGCCACCATTACGCCGAATACCGTAGCAGCTGCATCCTCCGATATATTACCACCGAGTGAAGTGCAAGACAGTGCATACTATCAACCTCACAACAATCCCGAGCACCACTATCGTGGTCCGGGATCGCTCGATAATAGCGAAGAAGATCGTGCCATATACCCCGATACTTACAACAGTTCGGAACTGAGCGGGGTTGACGAGTACCTGACCACCAGTAGTTCCTTGCTTGACTACGGGTCCAGTTCACTGACGTCGAGTGAACGAAACGATAGCGTCGAATCCGTACAGACCTCTAGCACGGATATTGAGGCCCGAGCAAGCGTTCCACAGGCGTTCGTGAGTGAACACGAGGAACCAGCGCGCGAATCACCGGAAGAACAACACCTTCACCGAGCAGTGCACCATCATTCCCGCGAGGAACCTTCGCTAAGCAGTAGAGCTTTGGAGCACCACCATCTGCACCAGGATTTGCCGTCGGAAACGACAAACTATCTCTACAACGGTGCCGACACTGGCAGCAATGGTCAAACTGGAGTCAACGATAGTGCCGAACACTTCACCTCGCCCGATGCGGAGAACAATGTAGAAGATACGCAGGAAGACGATGTTCAGCAGCTGGCTACTACTACCACTGTTCCACCGGGAGCGTTAGTAGGTACGAGCCCGGACCAGGAAGGTATAAACGGCAACATTGATCATCCGCCTGCCGTATTGCATCCTCTTCGTCCGACGAAACCGGTCCCATCGACGCATACCGGGGGCAGTAGCTTCGACGAAAGCAAACTTTCCAAACCGGAACTGTTGGCACAGCTGATCGCCGACAAGAACCTTCGGATGCCGATCGCTTTTCTCGTTGACACGTCGAACGATTCGCTCGCATTTACCAAGAAGGTGCTGGAGGCTTCACTTGTACCGAAGTCGCCGCTCGATGCGATCCTGATGCGCTACAACGCAACCGGTAAGTAACGCGTGTAGACACAATTTGTGTCCACCAACACCTATCACGTACACATTGCTTTATCACGTACCACGTGGGTAAGCGAATGTTTACAGATGATCTTGCCATAAACGAAAGCGTGATCCAAAAACTAAACAATGAAGATTCGGTTATGACGTCAAGTATCGTCTGTGTTGTTAGTAGAAAGCACGATTATGCTGAAGATGTTGGTGGCTCGAATATAACATCCAAGAACGTATTAAGAATCGTGCTTTACGATATATTTTTTTCCAATTTGCAGGTATATCCAAATCCATTACTTTCCGTAACACAAAATCTCTAATGGAGGCAGTCAATCTACTTCAACCCAGTTACGATCGTGGCGGCAGCGAGTACTACAGCATACTACGTACCTCCCAAGAGATACCGTACGATAGTGCTATCTTCTTGGCCACCAGCAGAGCAACTACCGACGCACAGCTTTCCCGCATGACAGCACTTACCTTGCTCAAGAAACGAATTCGGGTAAGTTCAGTGTTTTTGCGTCAAATGTCATAGTTTGTATGAGGATCATATACCATACTCTCTACTCCGATAGCTCTACGTTATCTGGTTCGGTGAAGAGATTCTGGATAGCAAACAACAATTGGACCAACCAATGACTAACCAGACGGCACTGCACGAACTAGCCCACAAGACCGGCGGTCGTGTGATACACTTCGAAATCGATCGATATTTCGGCAGCAATCCTGTGCTGGTAAGTGATACGCTATTATTCACATTATTATGAGCTGACTTTATCCTGTTCGCTTTGCAGACAACCCTACTTGCCCAGCACGATCTACACGGAGCGCAATCCATTCCAGTCAACGTCGGGGAGGATGTGAACAGCTTGTACTTCAAGCTGCACGGTCACATCGACCAGGCCACCCTGGAAACGCCCAACGGTGACTAGAAACCACAAACAACCTTCATCCATAATGGGAATGGATGCCAAACCATTTGTTCCCGCCGAACCCTTGCATTATCAGCCTTTTTTAAATTTATCCATCTACGACAAAATCATCACACCAGGGACTGTTCCATCCATATGTTCTACCCATTCGTCAGCATTTCATGTGTGTCCTGCTTACTGTTGGCGGTCGGGGTTTTTTCTGTTATGTACACTGTTGCCGTTATCAGTATGCTTTCCAGCTCAAACCAGTTTAACACTTTTCTTTAGAACACAAATTCAATCAAGATGAAACAGATTTTTTTTGCACAGTACGAACACACGGCAGGAGTTTTATAATTAGAATTCAGTAAAGCGCCTATTCGACTGGTTATGTTCCTTCCGAACCTTACTCCTCTTTCAAATTGACTCAACACAAGATTTTTATTTATTTCCAAAAACACGATGTGTGATAAGCAATATTCATTCTACTAATCGGACCCGGTGTTTGATGGAAAGATTGATCTAAATTTATCTGTTTACATATTCCGAAAAGCATTAGAACCACAATCATGTTGGAACAGTTATACATCTCGAAAAAAACATATTTTCGCAATATCAATTACCATTTGGCGGACTAAAGAAGAGCAGTAAACGTAAACGTAAAATACTGCGGAACGATCGTTATTTTACATGGGCACTAACCACTGTGAGGGCATTTTACGTAAAACTATTTCGCCAGTTGAACGCAAGTTGAACGCAGTTGCACACAACATTGCACGATCGATATCCGCCGAAGAAAACGACGCACAAAACATCGCGTGCTTATGTTAACCATCGATCGTGTTGTTTAAAGCCTGGGCAACCTAAAATTCTTTTCCAAGTACAAAGTGTATATTTGCTAAGTGAATCCCAAAAGGATGCTAATATAAAGCTTACTCTTATCCCGGGCAATGTACGAGATGCGTGGCGCGTTGTACAAGATAAAAGAGGTTTACTCTTTTAAGGTAATGAATGATGTCACCTCTGTTTGCGCAATGAAGGATCTTCGATTAATGTTACGTTAGCTGCCTACGAATTGTATGAATTGTATGACCGTTTGGCAACTATTCGCCTTTCTTATTCCATCTGTTAATTAGCCTTCTGCTCAACAGCCAACAACCCTTTACCACCGATCAACAAATGCAAAGTGGTTGAAACAGAAAGCCACAATTGATTGAAACCGGGAAAACACGCGTCATCTTTAGCTTTAAGATAACTCCTATTTTACGTGTTAACATTATTAAGCGAATATATTTGTTGTATATAATTAATGAAAAGAAAACAAACATGAATCATCTCCATAAATCAATCTACGATGCGATGGGTTTCATTGGGTTTGGGAAAGTCTTGTTCATTTTGCGCTTCCTGTTACTATATACGTTACTTGCATATGTATTGTGTTTCATTTTCTTAAGTTAACTTTTTCAGATATGGTATCAATTTTCACACAAACTTTAGGTGCTTTCTTGTTTACCAAACAGTTTCACAAAAAAGAAACTAATCATTAACTAACACTTTCTAACTGATCATTGTAAATATCGCAACGGCCAGAATACGAATCTACTCATCATTAGCTTTGCTAACTGAAGGAGGCCTGTCAATTCAAATACGCACGGACCCGTTGGAGGTCACTATGAACTGCTTCACCAGAATTGCGCTCCAGAAATAGCTATTAGCTTAAGCGACAGTGTCCAAAAACACTAACCACAAGGTAAGTAAAGCCGGTTCTGATTACGTCTCTGCAGACGTGCCCATTCAGTCCAAAGGGAGCCACACACATACTGCAAACCGGCACGGCACATCTCATAATCCACGCTGTCGGCGTCCCACGGTGGCAACCTTGAACCATATGACGCGTTTGCACGATTCAAACAACAGGTTTTACACGTGTTCGTTCCCCGCGTTACACACACACACACACACATACCGTCTTAGCTTGTTTGTGAGATCGTTGAATAGATCTCGCCTTCTCACTATCTGCGCAATCAAGCTGTGTAAGTCGATCGATACGATTACTGCTCTATTTTCGCCTCCAGTTTGCACAAAATTATTAACACGAAAATTAATAAACATCAACTATCATTTCCATAGCGTCGAGGCGAATCAAAACAAAGGCGCCACCACAGCAATCAGTCCATCACACGAGCACTCTCTCTTGCTCATGTTACAGGCGAGTATGCTCACTTCTCTTGCACAGGCAAGGATATCCGTGAGCATAAACAAATTGCGCAAAATCACAAGCTAGAAAGATTTTTTCCAACATGTTTGCCTCTCACTCGCACATCTTTTCATTACTTTCACCGCAGTAAATCTCACTCTGTCATATGATTCATCTCACCAACGTACACTCGATGCGTTTTCTTTACGTAGTAGCTAAGCAACAACACGTTACCAACCATACCATAACCAACACTTAGTAAGCATAGAAATACAAACGCCATTTACATACAAAAGATGCCGCAGCAAACTTATAAACCACATCGCCTTTGCACAAAATCATCACAAAAATGGACACGTACTTACCGTTTGTTTTGTGTTAACTTTTCCTCCAACGAGAGAGGCAAAGCAATAAAGGAATCTGCAACGAGCTCTGTGGTAAACGTCAAATCTACTCTCCTTCAGCTTTGGTTTGTGTAGATTTGTACACCTTTCTTTCACCTTTTTTTCGCCCAACTCAACCCTAAATCACCAACAAAATGTTTTTCTTACTTAGAGAACAGCGAAAGAGCTTTTCTCAAAGAGCTTCTAACACTCTGCAGCAAGCAAACGCTACTACTGAGATGTCCCAGTGTATTGAATCGCGTTTCGTTAGCCCTTTTCTGTGGTTGTGCCAGCCTTTTTTGACAACTACCAGATTCAACACAACATACTCTTTCTCTTTTTCACTCTCAATCGCTCTTGTCTTGCTGCTTCCTCTAACGCTCACTTGCTTCTGTGAGCAATATACAATGCGTTTCTTCTTTTTGCTCACACGCGCTGTTAACTCGCGGATCGCGGCTCGAGAGCAAACACACGCGAGAGCGATGACGTCAGCTCGTTCGCTGACGGAGGCACGGAACCAAAACAAAAACCACATCTGCGCAGGTGAATCCTTCGCTGTGCGGGATCGCTCGAACGCACTCACACTAACGTACGATTCGGACGAAGGTGGCCGCATACCCGCGGGAATGTTAAAAAAAACAGTAACCACATACGCAGCCATCGAACTTTTCTAGTCCGGTTTAGGTGAATATTTAGCTATGAACTAATTGCAAATTGTTCCATCGTGGTTTATGGTCGCGCGCAGTCAACCATAACCAGGGCGGCAGCATTCGCTAGGTTATCAAATGAGGTTGTGTGTTCCGCGCCGTAAAATGCCATCGCAACTCAACGTCAACGTACGCGATGTAACGGTTTGCTGGTATGCTTTTCTTTTCGGTTGCATGGAAAGTGAAATTTGTGGTTCATTCGGTTTTATATTGAAGCGTAGGAACACGACGTGTGGGTGGAGTGGACGCATTTGTTTCACTTTCGATTCCCAGCACCATAATGCACAGACACAAACACAGACAAAGGTTTTCTTGATCATTATTCATATACATAAATGTATGTATTTGTTGTTTTCATGTAACGTAAAATTATAATAACAACTTCTTCATTTGACAATACAGCGCGGAGCCGTCATAATAAATAATAAATATATAACTTCTTAATTTTTAAAAAAATGTTTTACTCCTCTGCTTGTTTCTCCTGCTGATATAATGACCTACTATGTTGAAATTCAGTAAAATAGAAGCATTAATTTTCCAACGAATTAATGACACAGAAAAACATCACATCACCTTTGAGAATTGTTTTGGCTTCTCCAGTCGCCATACCGACAAAGGATACAATCCACATGTACGTCAAAGTACTACCATGAAAAGAAAAACTCTCCTACATAATTAAAAGATTAGGTACACCCCTGCCGTTAGCCTTCTCACATAGCTAGAGTTTTAGATCAATGTTTGTATCTCATTCAACATAAACATAAATGAGATACGAAGAAAAAGGCATACGGCTTCCCACGACAACAAACAGTTTTCATATTTTTAATTACTTAATTACATTGTTGTTTGGTTTTTTCTCTGATGTTTATCAGCAAACCGAATCAGCACTCCTACAAAGAATATGAAATACGGAAACCGAAAAGGAGCAACACCTTTCTAGTGCTGTAGCTTTTATCGAGAGACGAAACGAAATCATTATGGTTTATCAAGAAACCGAGCATTTACATGCACATTCAACAAACATGTACATTTTCTACTCTGTTCTGTTAATTGGCGTTCGCACCTAATGCATTCGTTTGTAACGTTAGAACATTAGAACATTCCAGTGTATACACTACCAGTGCGGGCCAGTTCTTCTCTTCTATACGTTTTCTTCACCTATGGATCTGTTCCATTTTCGGTCTGTCTTATGCTTTCATCACATCCCCCAACATTCATGTTCCTGCTCATAAGCATTCGCTCTCGGTCTCCCTTGCATTCAAGATCGTAAACAAAACCAGCTGTTTTATCCAAAACGAAACATCTACCACTAGTGCCATCACGACAGCACCAACACTACCATAGGCCCGTTTCCATCACAACGCCATGTGCGCGATGTACATAAACAATTCCACGCGTTCTCGTCGTTTGCGAGACCTTTCATAAATTACATTCCCAGTTTCTTATCATGCGTATTCCTTTCGCGCCAAGCCGCCGTTTTTTGCTTCTCCGCTTTGTTTTGCTGTATGCTTTCAGTGTTTGCTTCGGTGTAGGTATGTATGTATGTATTAATTCATTAGTATCATTTATTTGTCTGTTTGGTTCGCTTTCAACACGGACTCATAGGAAAGCAAAATCAAAAGCCAA
>STHB01029408.1:0-10816 GCA_018908115.1 Anopheles rivulorum
AAAAAAAAACCGGCACGCAACGTTAAGTGTTCCTTCCTTCCCAACTGATACGATTATGTTTTCTATTTCCATCTCAACGCTGTGTCGATGGAAATCGATCAGCAACGCCACTAAATCAACCACCAGTAGAAGCGCAAAGGGTTGCAAATCCGTGTGAGTATACGTGTGAATGTGGCTGATTATATAAAATCAATTAACCAATCCGATGAATGTATCCGCCCCTGCAAAAAAAAAAAAAACCTGCTCGACAGCCTGATAAAACAGCTTGTGCAGTAAGTAATTACATTCCTAGCAGGATTTTCGTAGGGTGCGCGCTCGTACGTAGCTAATGAAAAGTAATCATTAGTGCTTTCACGCTATGTAAATACTACCGATAGTCACCGCTGTCATAGGCAGCGCGCTGTGCTTCGGTGTAAAGTGTGCCTCATCACCGCTGAATGGTGAATTATGTTTCAGCTGGAACAACTTTTGCCCCGAAAAGTTCAACGGTTATTAGCGTGCCAGGCAGATAGTTTCGTTTCGCGCTCTAATGAACACGCAGATGCTGTAGCACAAGCGGATGTATCGCTAAGGGCTGCTGTTTCACTTGTAAGCCCCATTGTAGATGGTAGCACAAAGCTCACAACGCTCACAAGTTATCATAGCTGACGATGAGGAGAGCGCACAGAAAAAAAAGGAAAACTCATCCAACAAAACTATTGCCGGGTTTCCAGAAGCTCCCAAACAGTAAACACCGAACAAACTTTGCCATATAGTTTAAATGTTTATTTTTATGCATTAAAAATTGGCATTCAACCTAGCGTTACAAAACAAAAACAAGAAAAGAGCATAAAAATTTGAAAGCTTTTGTATGGTGCAGTCAGCAACCGTCACAATAGGAAAGCAACAACGGTCAGCGAACTGAATCGAAGTGGTAATGCATTTAAAAACAGACAGTAACTGTAGAGTAGCGTAATACATTAGTGCAACAGAAACTTTTAAGGAAGCACAGCAACTCCTGTAAATGGACTGTCCTTGTGTAAATGTAAATAAGCTTTAAATATGATTCGAAATATGGTAAAACACGTATACATTTGTCGATTTACTGATGTGTTTTATTGGGTACGCACTGTATGTTTCGAAATGTTTAGCTTTAAAACATATGTTTGTAATAATTATTATTCTTTATTTATTTGGGCAGTGTTGCCAAATGTTCCCCTTTTTATTCCTAGATTTCGCATCATGACTGATTATTAGTCTCTGATGATTCAATCTACCTTTACATCCGTGTTTTTATCTTCTGATGATCATTTCAACTATATTACTAACATAATCGAAAACTTTGCTTCATTTTGGCTTTACTTGAGGTAGCTAATATGCCGACTCTCTCTCTCTCTCATACTATTTACGTTATTAGTTCAATAATGCTCCAAAACATTATTTTAGTTATTTTTTCCTACTATTAGTTTGTGTTTTCCAATTAAATCCCCGTTCTATTTAGCTCCTATCAGGCTTTCGTCACTTATCGAATTGATGTTTATGGCTTGGTTGAATTTTTAGGCAGTGCTGCCAAATGTTTCTATCTTTTAATTCTATATAAATTACATTTTTGTAAGTCTTTCTTCAACCTGCCTGGATCTACTAACCCCTTACCTAGTTTAGTAGTAATGTGTGAACATTATCCAATCATAAAAAGAATTTCTCTTTAGAATTAGAATTTAATTATTCAAAAATAGCATATAAACTACTCAAAGTGTCATGAAGCAGTTTTCCTATTTGCTAACATTTCACCTTCGAGGAGCACATTTATTCTTTGACCCAGCAAAAGTGTGCCAAACAAAAGGCGTTGAATCATAACACCAAACCAAAAGTCAAAAAAAGAGAAAAATAAATCATCACAAAACGTTGTGCCAATTTCGGTACTTTCAGCTTAACACAAAACGTTACTCAATTTTCGCCACCACCAGTAACCGTGGCTGGAGAGAATCGAATCACAATCCTTTCAATCGTGGTCAAAAGTTAGCTGGTTACGGTTACGGCAATGCTGCGAAATGCTTCGCCCATAGGGTGCCAAACGCTGATTTGAGCTTTGTGGGGTCTAAAGTTGCCGTTTTGTGGTTTGGCGTTCCGGTTGGCGAATTTGCAGGAACACTTTGCTGTCGATGCTGGAGATCGAAAAGTTTGGTCCACCGTTGTCGGTTTTAGGTGGGAAAGCGAACGAAGTGAAAATTCAATTTGAAGCTCTAAGCATAGTTTAAATGATGCTTTTGTTTCACACTATGAACAAAGCAAAGCGAAGGGTTTTTAGTGTGCTTGCTTTAATTTGTGGTAAAAGGATGGCTGGATTGTACGGAGTTGGCAGTTTTAATTGAGAGCAAAGATAGAACGAATGGAATTGTTTGCAAAGAACGCTTTATAACTTTATTTGCTACACATCCTAAGCCAATGAAGCAAACTTTTATATCAATTCTAAGTCACAATAAAGAACTGCTTTTCAACAACACTCAAGGCACACGCCTTTAGGGGACCTTCACGGTGGCATACAATTGCCCTCCATTATTGTGCCTATTTATCTTCCACCGTACAGAATAATTTCCCAAACCCACGTACAAGCGTGTGTCTGTTTTCTTTTATATCACCTCCGAGGGGAAAATTTTATACGCTGGCCAATGAATTTTACCCACCCCCACTGCAAAAAGGGCACTCAAGGTTGGACATTCACAAAAAAAGCACACACTTAGACAATCGAGCTGTAAATGCCCGAAAAATAAAATACGCAAGAGCGAAGCGAAACTCGCTCGACTATACTGTGGCACTGTTGGAGCTGATAAGCTTGTCACCCTTTTTTCACTGGCACCTTCCGGCAGCTTTCGCAGATTTCACCAACGGTTTCATAACAATAAAAGCTTCCAAAAGAAAAAAAACGGAAGAAAACAAAAAGAAAATCAATGGCGTTGCAGCAGCAAACGGGTGGCCTTTCTGCGGCCGCCTCTGTTTACGCCGTTTACGCTCAGTCGGTGAATCACGAAACGGTACGATAATTTATGCTTCTGTGGCCAAATTCGAAACCGACCTTACCCACACCGGTGCAACCCACCGCTTTCACCATATTTTGAGTTTTGGGTGTTTCAATTCGATTTGCGTTTAAACAATGGCAACGGGGTTCATGCCTTTTCGCGTTTGTGTGCATTATTATGTTTTCGTTCTGGTGCTGGTGTGTGAAGAAAGCACTATCCGAACATTCGAACCGGCGGCGCCAGAACCACTTTTGCGCGGAAACACGGCCATTGGACCGAACACAACCACGCATACAGTGGCGCATTTGAGTCACACATCCACCGTGCTGGAACCGTTCCAAGCAGCTGTTTTGTCGGTGCCGAAATCTCGCATTTTTTTTTGGTCCCAAACAACCGCAAGGGCCAAAGCAAGACGATGGCAAAAGCAGTGAACTAATAAATTATCTCGCTTCACAGTAGCGACCGTTCCCAAAGGCGACAGTAAAACTGGAGCATTGCACTAACGAGTTGTAGAGGGAAGAACATTCTTCGCTCTTTGTGTTTGCACAGTTTTGCGAAGAAGTTGAAATGTTTCTTTTCCTTCTAAGTCATCGTTCTTTCGATGCTTGGTGCTAATGCTACGCGCACCATCTGTGTAAGTTCTGCCTCCAATTTGCACTGTACCGTTTATGCAAAAAGAATTGCAATCGTGTGTAGTCGGTGCATCCCTCTGTAAGACAGTTTCCGAACTTTACAACCAGTATAAATTTTAAATCACTCCACACTGAGTGGATCTAATCCACAAAGGCAACCGACGGTGGTTCGTGAGCATAAATGCATTATTTTGCTTTTCTCAGAGCGATCTTCTATTTGTTGAGCTTGCTTATGTACCACGTGTACGTTTTTGGAAGCACGTATTCAACACCAAATAATTTCCCTGCTTGATATAAAGTCATCTTTGTCCTGTCCGTTGGTATATAAACGAACACCAGGAACGGACTGTTCCTGGTAACTCCTAAAATTGAATTTTCACCAAAGTACGGAAGAGAAATTCATTTCATTGGCAAAGCACGCCTTCATCTGCCGCTCACAGCGGTGAACCGAGTTTCCACTCAAGGCAGAAAAGCCTTTGACGATATTCCAACACACCACATAGAGCGCCACATACATCAAGTTTGGAGCTCGGTCCACGTGTCGTAAGCTTCATCACTTCATGGAAGCATACCGAAATCTGTTCATCAACTGAAATTTCAGGCAGAATAAAACACCCCTACTCACTAACCACCAGTATGCAAAAATGGAACCCAACTTTAGTTAAAAATACATCTGACCCCTAAAATCAAACTAACGATCTTTCTGATCGTTCTCCGGGATCTACCAAAAAAAAAATCTGAAATTGGAAATCTTAACTACCCTTCGCGCCATCCTTTTCAATGTCTTCCCAACAACTCGCCGCCCACAAGGACCAGGGATAAATTGAACCCAAAAAATGGCCGGGCATGCAGTGGTGGCAAGCCGGTGACACGAACTTATAATCCCCCAGCATGAGCCGGGTCGGCCCAGTAAGTGGATCCTTGTTTTGCCGAAATAGAACATTTCAACCCCAATGATGAAGCTTGTCGTCTGACACTTCCCATTACGCCAGCACTGCCCCCCAAATCACTGGCGCTAAGGATCGTCTGCGTTCCACGAAACCGTTAAGCTCTGGGTCGAAATGAAGCAAAACCGGGAAACAAAAGGACACTTTAGCTGTACCCCACACACACACACAACTAGGCCTAATGATGAGCAAAAGGGACAGGAAGCAAAGGAACCCCTTTTTTTGTTGTCAATTTTTCTTAGCGACAATGTCGTAGCAACGTTCCGTGCTGTAAATGATTAATTTTCGCCTCCCAATATCAGTCCACTCGATGCCGCGATGAAATTTAGCATTGAGGGAGCGATTTAATTAGCTGCAACGAATGCGAAACATTTCGTTTAGCAAGTATTAAACAACACTTCATCTTAATCGGGCTCGCTTTCACGTTCAAATCAATATCGCGAGGTTGTTCTAGCTAATTTGAGGGTTCTGTTAAGCAAAACAGAACGCCATCAACTGTCGCTCACCATGGTACGTGCAAAGGAATTTCGATGAAGTAATTAATTGTTCTTTAAATGGGTTGAAAGTCGCTTAGTTTTTGTCCTACAAGAAAAAAACACCTGGAAAATACCAAATTTGAGCTGCAAAAGTTCATTTTTTGATCTTCAATTGTACAACTCTTTCAATCGGCAGATATTATAAGGCAATTTTTAAGTACCGAAAAGCTCATTTTTTAGTATAAAAATCCACTTCTCCGTTGGTTGGAAACTGACCAACTTTAAAACGGAGTTACTCATGAACTTCGAGTGAAGTTTGCGATAAATTCAATTCAAAATCGAGTTATTTACATTAAAACAAACCTTTTTGAAGTACTCGTATAATGTACTAGCCCCATATTAAAGTCGTCGCAGGAAGTATAACGAGATGTTTTATTGTGATCTTCAATTATTATGATTGATTTTCGTCATTTCTTTGATTGTTTGCCTGAGTTCTTAATAACAGCTGCTTATAAACCCCCAACAAGGACAAGATTTGAACCCAGATCGGACTTGTTGATAAATCGAACTTTCCCAACTATTCTATCTGGCTGACTGATACATTCATGGCACAAAGCTGTCCATCTTGTTACCGAAGCAGTCTCTTTTGATGTGGCTTTTGATTTCTCACACTCCAAGGTTTACAAACACATTTCTGCATAACAACTTTAATTTTTATAACATAAAATCTTCCAGCCCAGCATTAAGACCTTAAAATCTCAAAGTTATCATCCAAGAATTTGCTCCAGAAATGGTTTCATTGAAAACATGATCTTGCCCAACCATCTATTGAAAGGTACTCCCGGTGAAACCAATGTGAAAGCTCACCTCCTATCCTTTCCAGTTATGAGTCGCATTGCTCGAAATACACATCGTTACATAAAGCAAACACCATTCCTATCCACGGTATTGAGAGCGAACATTCCTAAACCAAACAAAAATGCTGCATACAACGAAACAAAAAGGAAGATATCCGATCCAATCATGAGCAGCGACACGCTCAATTTAGCTGGTCGGATAGACCACGACATCAAAAGGCGACAGTCCCCCTACCCCCCCCCCCCCCCCTTGGCTGTGTTGAAGCTGAAGGCAACAACACGGGAAAACGAATTCCTGCCCGTACCATCGCTGCGATGGTACATCATCATCGTGCCAACATCAAGACGAATCTGCCCCGTGCCAGCTGTGGAATAATTTCATTACAAAAACATACCCCACACACACACACATGTGTAAGGACACACCCATATACACGCACACGTACGGTGGTTCGTCTGTCCCCGAGATCCCGAAAAGCAGGGGGATGGTTTTGCATACGTTCGTAACCACCTTCCGAACACGAACCTCTACATGTACACCGAATTTATTCGCAATAATCACTTAAGGATATGGAATTTTAATGGCGTACTGCGCTACGTGTACACCATTGCCGGGACATGGTGGTTCGCTCTCTCTCTCTCTCGGTTTGTTACACGTTGCGGTTGCATGACGCCATGTACCGTGTAAACGTGCACGACCGACCCCGCCCCAAAGCATCCCCGGGATGAATATGTTTCGCATCTAATTGAACGAAGCGTTTAAATGTAAACACAGGACCCAATAATACGTGCCCAACGTATGGCAGCCGTGTGCGGGCTCGAACATCCGTCGACCATCGTGGGTGCTGTAAATTACGTCCGGCGTACAAAATGTCGGCTACGTTGGAGAGATGCGGCCGGGGAAGAGGTGATGTGCAACGGACATCCGGTCCGGTTGGAAAGTCATCGTTCTCCTTTTTCCGACCTCCTTCCGTGACGTGAATCATTTCTCTTCCTCGGACCGGTTCCGACTGGTTTTCCACCCGAAAGCCTTGACTGGTTCTCGTTCGGAGCATTTTCACACCGTCTTCCAGCAGTTCACAGCAGTTCAGCAGTTTGGGGGAAAGCTTTCAACGATGCTAAAGCGACGGTTCAGCATGGTTCAGCATGGTTGTGTCCCTCAGGAGGAGGCTCGTCATATGCTCGGCAAATGCCAAAATCCAGCAGAAGCACCAAACACTCCTGCCCCAGCATGCTTTCAATATGCTTTCCACCGAGCATTCGGTGGGGCCACATGCATGCATTTTCCACGTATGTGCTCTGGGGCTGTTTTTTTTGTTGTTGTTGTTTGCCTTATGTTGCCCTTTTTCCCCGTGGATGGATGGTTGTGTCTCGCCACAGAGGCTGCGGTGAAGAAGTCCAATGGCGGGCGACCATATTGCCGAGGCGAACACACAAAACCCTCACCCTTAACAACAGCAAAAAACAGCACCCCTCTCCCCCCCCCCCCCTCCATTCCAATACGGCCGGAGTGAAAAGGGAGATGATTTAAAATTTATAACGAAATACCGGGAACGAGATACCGACGGAGCTTTGTGTCAGAGAGAAGAAAAAAAATGGAATACTCCTGCTCCTAGAAGGGCTTCTATGGTGGTGAACTTTTGCACCACGTTAGTGCGATGGACGAACTCCACCAGAAGATCTCCAGTAAAGGTGGATCTTTCGCGTACTCTGCCGCGTAAATCTTCACGCAAATCCACACGGTTACGATCCGACCGTATTACCTGGGGATTTTTTCGCTTTTTTTTTATTTATTTCACCATCTATTCTCCACCCCCTCCCCCCCCCCCCCCCCCCCCCCCCCCCCCCCCCCCCCCCCCCCTCCTTTTCTGGGTGGATGAGTCACTGTCAATGATATGCTTTGCATAACTCATAAGCTCATCCAACAGCAAAGCGCGAAACGCGTCAACGTCGTTGCGTGCCTCAGCATTGCTGTAGCGCTGTGCGAAACTGTACCGATGTACCGCCCTATCCTTTGCTTTATTCCTTACTGCTGAGCCACGGTGTCAAGCATTTGCTGTGCCAAGTGTCGGTGCCTTTGCCGAAGCCGCCGTTGATTAAAAGCATAATATGAGCCCGTTAATAGAGTGGGGCGTTCCTTTTTTTTTTTTTTTGCTCGTGAGGTTAGACGATGAGACGACACCAGTGCTAAAGCATCTCTGGAATTTAAACTCATCCAGCGAGCACATCGAGGATCGCGGATTTGTGAAGTGTAAATATGCGCCGATAGGGTGTGCTCCCTCACCACGATAATAGCATTGCGCTCAAGTGGTTTTGTTTAAAGCACAATTTTACAATCATAATATATATTTCCACTCACGGAAATATATTTTACCATTCGTTGTGTGCTGGGTGTGCCCATAGTGATACACATGGCCGCTTTAATCCAGCTGTTTGCACCGGCAAGCGATAAGACAAGCGATAACTCATCGCTTTGCATAACCTTGATCCCGGCTGAGCCGTCTTTCGCTGAGCTATATTTAATTGAGCCAGTTCAAATTGAAACTTATTTCATCTTTCTTTCTTCCTCAATGCAGCGGAGAGAAGGTTGAAATACCTAAAACACTTCACACCAATAACAGAGTCACAGAGCCGAACACTCTTAAGGAGTATGTTCACGAAACACAAACGGAAAAGGGATTTGCCTACCTTAAGCAATTTGCCCTCATTTAATCTAATTAGTTCACTGTTTGACAATTAAATTAGTAATTTATTCTCACATTACCACTTCGTTACGAGTAATCGGAAAATCAAATGGTACTCCTTGTTCTTCATCATGCAAAATACTTAAGTTGATAAATGTTTTACAGCTAACAGCAGTTTCCCGTTCTCATTACACCAGCTGGTAGGCAAGCCTAATTAATGATTCTTTAACCGACTGTACCATCTCGTCCGAATGCTGCACAGCCGCTTTCCCTTATCGAGATTATAATTTCGAATTCCCATTCAAGCTAATGATTGTGTGAATTGAATGTGTCGTTATTGTTTCGAATTGTAAGAAATAGTAGGAGAATCTATTTCTTTTGGAGACTTTAAATCCCTACCAAACAAAAGAAACGTTTACATTTCCTGTTTGTCAATAGAGTTTCCATTTAGAGTCGTTTTCTCACAAAAAACTCACAAAAAGCAACAACATCCACTCAACACAATACCAATCGCACAGTGAAAGGAAGGAGCAAAACATCGCATTGTTGATAGGCATCCTGCCATAAACATTAGTCCGGGGGAAGGATTCTTCCCTTAACACTTTCCTTCATTCATTCGCTTTCGCTCAATAAACTCGCTTTCGTCTTTTTCTTTCTGTTTTTTTTTATTTTTATTTTTACTTCTGTTGTATCCCAAAACAGTAGTAAACAATAGCACAACAGCACAACACTTTTGTTTCTGGCTGCGATGAATAGTTTTGTGTTTTGTTTTCTTGCAATAACTCTTCATCCTTCATCATGAGCGTACTCTGGATGGATGGTGCTATGAGATAGATGTAGCTCATCTATTGTGTATGATGGAGTTTTACACCGACAAGCAGCGTTTAGAAAATCACTCAACCAGCAGAACGATAAGGCGTGTACATGTAAGAAGCAAAATGTGAATTTTAGTGCCGAACTTTTACCTTTCAGGGAAGATCCCTGACGGTTCTCGGTGGTGTACATCGAACCGAATTTGTTATCATCCAGAGTTCGGATGCGAATCGTTGTGTTAGGATTTGCTATTTAAAAATCCATCGACAGACAGCTAACAATGACGGCTTGAACATGATGCTGATGAATGGCTTAATCTAAACTTACCTTCACAACCTTCTACAGGGAAACTCCTGACGCACGATTGTTACTGCTGGAAGAAGAGAGCAAAAATTGGGTTTGCATAACATTAGCGTTGTTCGGTAAACGTTCATCCTAACAAATCGCAATCTTCCTCTATCAAATCTTTGTTCCCTTTCCCTGCCACGAGCGAAAAGTTTAACCGAAAATCCGAAATGTACAACACTTTGAAAGTCAACGAAACTTTAACCAAACCGGTAAACTCGGTACCAAACTTTGCTTCCCCGTTTTATACGTTCCCTTTACGAAACCCGCCCGCGCATGTGGCAGTACGGTTTTCATCATTTCCGGTGGGTGGGAAATGTTGGGTTTTCTTTGTTTTCGACCCACATACAAAACCCGACCCTTTCATGCAATGAACACTTCCAGCTAGCTGGAAAGGTGAAATTAAATGTGGCTTAAGATTTCCATCTCGTGCTGCTGGAGCTTTCCCGCATCCCGGTGCAAGTGCACCATGGTCAGATAATAAAGCAAGATACGTTTCGACACCCAAACAAATATGTTTAGAACGCAACGGGGAAATAGTTTTCTCGTACGATGCATCGTGCAAACCGCTGGCGGGCACAACGCAAAGTCAACTTTGCGTGCTTACCGCAGCAAAGTTTAATTAACTAAAGCGTTCCAAAGCAAGCTGCGTACGATGGTATGGTACGATGATATTTCACCCCCCCCCCCCCTCCCTTCGGGTTGGTAAACAATAGTGGTGAATCAGACGACTTCAAAGGGATGAAGGAATCGAATTAAGATTCTTCAAAAGGGAGAGCTTTTGCTTCGTTTGCTGAAAGTGGGCACTAATTTGGATGGAGTGCGTTTGTACACATGAACTTTGTTAATTATACTTTCATATGAATATAATAATTATGTTTACATAAAAAAATCCCCTCTTAAACTTTAATTTAACAAATCATATTTCAAACAAACAGTGTTGAATATTAATTAAATATTAAAATATTTAAATTGAGTATTTTTTAGTTTTACAATTTGATTTTTTTAACTGGTATACATTAAACTGAACATTAATATTTCTTATGTAAAAGAAAATTTGAAACAA
>STHB01029428.1:0-10811 GCA_018908115.1 Anopheles rivulorum
ATTGCAGCACAGCTGATCGAGCCGTTGGCGCACAAGGCGGTGCAGTACATACCGTTGCTGTCAAAGCTGTTCGCCGTTATTAGGTGCTTGAATCAGACCACCTGCACCAACACTGCGACTGTGGTAAGCAGTACATCAATGCCGTGTCCTGTCGAAGAGTAGAGCGCTGATGCTAACTATATGCCTGCATATTCCCATGTAGATTTCAGCCTTGACGCGAAGCCTGAAAGATGATATCCCACTGCCCCCGAACGGTCTGGTGTCCATCATCTACCGGCTCTCCCTTGTCAACTGTTCCCTGTTCTATTACACAGCGGTGGCGCTTATTCTCACTGAGCTCGAAGAAATACTGCATCCCGGCCTAATTACATATCGTATGCAAGGAATGGGCGACATAATCGAATCGTTGTTCGCATTCGATCTTATGTACAGGCAGCCGAACAGCGAAACTATGGATTCCACGATCCTCTACCGGGTAGTGTTGCTGCTTCATCTATACCAGCTGGTGGTTATCGAAAGCCAGATTAATAAATCCGAGCAGGAACTAGCAGCGGAGCATGGCACTTACGCTGAACACTTTCGCATCGAGTATAAGTACATGGAAACGATCTGGAGCTGGCTGTACTCGGTGTTTCCCAGCATGCCAACCCAAGGTTTGACAACCCCTGTAAGTATAATCTAAAGCAGAAGATTGCTTCCCTCCTTCCCCGTTGGCTTGCTACCACGGTTCGACACTTTAGGATGAAAACACTAATGAACAACTTCGCTTTTAGCTAGACGAGCTGGTGCATTGCCATGTGATCCCGTTGGCCGCTACGCAACACGAGCGCAGCTTTGTAAAATGCATTACGAACATGGGAAGCATCATAATCCTATAGAGGGAACGAGCGAGAGAATGAGTGCGGTTAGCAGTGTGAGATGGTTATGAACCACAGCCCAATTGTACTGATGTGTAAGAGCACACAAAACGCGTGCCTTAAGAAAGAAAGCACAAACGCGCACGTTTAAGAAAGGAATGGAACGCATTTAAATGAGCAGGAACAGATCCTTATTCTTCTAAGAAAATTGTAAAAACATAAAAAAAAATAACTAGGCGATAGTAATAAGTACAAAAACTAAAACAAAAAACACCCAAAAAAGGATGCGTAAGTCGGATTTTCCAAACGATGAACAGGGCGATCACGCTCACGAAAAACCCCGAGCAGGAATGGAACGCTGTATGGAAAACCCCCGTGTGGGGGTGTAACGGTCAAAGCAACCAACCGACCAACCAACCCGGATGCCGGAACGGCATGTGAGCCAAATACGAAATTAACACACCGTCGACCGTAACATTTGGTGAGCGAAGCACGCAAATAACAAAAAAGCAAATTGTCATATTGGATTGGGCAGGCGGGCGCCCCATGCCTTAAGTGCTGAGCTGAACAATAAAACCAAGGGGAAACAGCAAAAAAAAAAAACAAAAGAAAATAAAAAAAGGGATGAGAAAACCGACTGTTTGTGAGTGAGGACTTTTATGGGGGTGAACTAAGCTAAGCAGCAAACCTTGTAAGGAATGGTTTCCGATTGATTAACCATAATTATGTAACGGACCACGTACGAGCACTACCACCTTAGGCACTACTACATTAGGAAGCACGGACCTAGGGCAGCTTCCAAAACCCCTTCTCTTCCACCCTCCTCCCCCCCGCCCCACCCCTGCCTTCTTCGCCTTCTCCTTCTCCTGCATGCAATGCAGTGTGTCCATAGGATCGGGCGTGAGCAAATGAAAAACAACAGAAGGAAGCAAACGATAAAAGGAATAGTGAGAGATGCTTGAAGAATCGCTCAGCGGTAAAATGAAAGCAAAAGTGAACTGCCAACTGGTGCCGACAGTTTTTTTTTTAAATTCCTGCTCCGAATGCTAAAACTAGATTGTACGTCACCGGAGCATGCACATATGTAAGTGTTTTTTGTTGTTGTTGTTTTTATTAGTTTTTGTTGTTGCCTTGCTTGGGATGCCCTTACTTTTGCCTTTTTGCTGCTGCTACTGCTGCTGCTGCAAAGCGTTAATGGGACATGGGATGGAACAGGAATGTTCCTTTACCTAGTTGTGTTGCCCCCGTGCTGTGAATTCTTCGCCTTGAGAGTTGGGTCACCCTCCAACGTCAACCCCCCACCCCCCACCATAGTTTCGCCACCAAACTCCTCTGTCCCTGTTTCGCCCATCTTGAGGATCACTCCCTTAAAGGATTGGTACGATGGTGCACGGTTTTTGTGCTCGGGCTCGCATGAAACCATTCGCCCGTAAAGTGTCCTGGCTAGAGGACAACCTGCCAGTATGAGCCGGTGCCTGTGTGTGTATGTGTGTGTGTGTTGGGGGATAGTCCCCCACCAGGTGAATGGTTCGAAGGGAAGAGAAATGGGGTTTTCACCATTTTTTTCTTTCTTTTGGTAGCGGCACACTGCACGCCCGACCGACTGCCAATTGTCCTGCGCGTGCCCAATGGTAGGGCCACGGGGATAAACATAAACATATGAAATAAGGTTTGAATACCTTAGTGCGGTAGGAAACGGGTTTTGCAGCAAAAATGGGCCCGTCCAATTTCGGTAAATAGTGTGTCGGGGATAGAATTTTCATTGCGTTTAGCGAAGGTTATCTGCCGGTCGGGTTGAGACCAGCGGAATAATTGTTGCAGACCGGTCAATAAAACGTAACGAGCCGATTGGCATACCATTGAATCGGTGAAATTACCACCATTTCACAAATTCCACCTACTGGCCGTGGTGGTATGGTGACTCCATGCTAGTTCAAACTCCACGTTCGAGCACACCGCCAAAGATAGTCCGGAGCTCAAACACACCCAGAGTGTTCGCCAAGACTCGTGTCCATAGAGTTCTTCCGGGCCTTTCGTGCGGTCTCGAAGTCTTCGGGGTTTTAGTCGGTGGTGCAGGGACTAGTAGGGACGATTTCCTTGAACGCATTGTCTCCCGTTCTCGCTGCTGATGTCGTTGTTAAGTTACGACCGTACCAAGATAGCAGAACTCCTCTACTACCTCGAGGTTGCCGTCGTCACCTCATGCGTTGCCTCTCAATTAAGTAATGGGTAGCAGATATTTTGTCTTCGGTCACGGCGAAGCCAATAATTTGAAGACCTCCACACTCCAAAGGGTTATTGAAGAGTAGGCAGGAGAGTCCAACAACTTGTCTCAGGTCTCTGCGAGAATCGGACGATACCGACTGCATGTTCGATACTCTTATACTCTTGCATTCATTGTGGTCTCTAATAGCCGTAACAACTACACAGGAAATCGATTGCATGTTGTTCTATACCTCATTACGGTCTACGGTATCGTGGGTCTCCCCGAAGTTGACGAACAGGTGGTCTGTAGGTATTTGGCTCTCAAAGTCGGCGAAAAAGTTGTTCGAACCCACTAACAAAACACTGTCTGACAGCTGCCAGCAACATTTGTAGCAAACGGACGCAAGAACTTGGATCGGTAGCGTTCAGCAACAGTGTTGTTGCTTACTGTTCCCAGATTCTCACGATCAACTCGGGTGCATTTCGATGGTTGTATTGGGTTCTGAACGGCAAAACCAGCGACGTAAGCCAACGACGTTCTATGCCAACTGTTGGTTATGAAATGAAAATCGATCTGATCGACCACTGCCCAATGGATTGCCCAGCGTAGCAAGCTTTATTGAGAGCAAATTTGATTGTGCATATTGTAGCAAAAAGCAATCATGGTCAGGGCCAGCAACATGCCAGTTCGTCCAGCCCGAAACACGCTGCACTCGCTCGCTGAAAGCTCGCATTAAGCGCATTACTTAGCTACTTCTTGCCGCCGGCAAAGAATGCAAATAAAATAAAACTAACTTATTACGCGAAGCGCTACCGGACCGGTTGGTCATTTTTATGCACGCCGCATGTTTGGCGGGCAGCGCAACAGCGGTAATGGAACCGGACAAAAGAAAAACGTGCCAGCGGCCAGCAGAAGCAGTAAAGGAAAGTACAAAATATAAAAAAAAAACAATTCTGCACAATTCCTCGCTAGCAGCGACGGTGCAAACGGGGCAAAAAGGAATCAAACAGATAGAAATACGCTGGCGAGGAAGTCGGGGCAGCGACACTGTTGGGATGGTGGGTGGGTTCACCGGACGAAGACGGGGACGGAGGAGGGGGAGATGGGGGGGGGGGGGTATACGAGAAAGAAACAGAAAAAAAAATATAAATCATCGATGGAAGTTCGACGCAGAGCGAAGGTCGAGCCGCGGGATGAGTAATTCCGTGGATTATGATGATGGGTTCCTTTGCTTTCACCTCTCGCCTCCTTCCACTCCACCCTCGCTCCAGTCCATTTTACCGCCTTGTTTGACCTTTCCTCGATCCTCTCGCATCCCTTACCTACTCCACACCCTTTATCCCGTTTGCAATTGTTACCATCGTCACCGTGGTGATAAAGAGACACAAACATAGAGTGAGAGCAGGGGAAAAGATAGGAAGAGGGGGGGAGGGGGGGAGGTGGTGGGAAAAAGAAACCAAAAGAACAAGCAAACCAGAGCGGGCAAGCCCGAGAGGAAAATGAATGCGCGCCCCGGAACGATGCGGAGCGACAGAGCTGCTAATGATAATGATGAGCCATCATCCATCAGCGTAAAAAAGCTGCAAAACGCGGCGCGCTCGCATTACTTTCGCGCCCGCCTCCAACAAACGAGCGCCCCCTCCTCCTTCGCCCCGTCACTCGTCCACCCCACATCTCTCCATGGCGATGTGCACGGGAAAGGATATTGTGTGCCGGGATGTGGTGTGTTGCCAAGTCCAAGTACCGAGAGAGTGGCCGATCAAACTTTCACGCGAACGTAAAGTGGAACCCTGCCACTTACTAGCCAATGGGTAAGCAAATTAAATGGAGAAAAAAAAATGGGGGTAGGTTTTATCCACCTGCAACCCCATCCCTCCATCCCCAGCCGTTGCACCTGGCCTGACCGCTTTTCATTTCGCGGGATTCGGGCCCTAAGCTAGAACACTGCTAAGTACCCTTGTAGAACATCCGCTGTTATTTACGTATAAAAAAAAATCCACCAACCCCACTCCCCTCCCACCAACGAGTGTTTAGTGTAAAGAGGAAAAAAATCACACAAACGAAGAAATAAAAAAAAAATACTGAAAAGGGGTAGGATTATTTTATTACACTATTTCCATCGCGCGGCCGGGAAAAAGTTTCGCACCCTCGGTGCGTTTTGCACGTTTCGTTTTGGCCCCTTATTTCTTGCTGCTGCCACTGTTGTTGTTTATCGGCGACCTGCCTACCCGTTTTCCATTTTTAATCTTTTCAAAATGGCGCTACCGAAACCTGGCGATGGATTAGCCCGTGTTGCTGGCGACCTGCACAATGGGTCCTGCATGCTCATACATACATTTTCCCAAAAGTGTTCGATCAGGAGACAGATTGTTTTTTTGCACTAATCTAAATAACTATTAAATAACTATTTTAAACAAAACTATTATAAGGACAAAGCGGAATGAAAAGGAATGAAAGGAATGAAAGGAATGGAGTGAAAGGAATAGGATAACGTAGGAAAGGAAATAAAACGATAAGACATTTGAGGGGAGGAGCTAACACGAGCACGAATTGAGGGAAGGGAAGAATCAAAGTCAAAATGGTCGTAGAATAGGTTAAGACATCTGAAACAAGAAAGGAGCGGGTCGTTATAGCAACCTAAACTACAGGGACTGTTTTGTCATAGATTACATATAAATAACGTACAAACAAAACAAATTGACAAAATTTTCCGATTTTTCATGGGCTTACCTGCACCCGCACTGACGAACCGACCTATGCAGCATCAATTATAGTACGTTATGAGTCAGCAACCAATATGTAACATGGTCTATCAGTTCAACTCTAGCCACAATGGCCAATAAAGTAAAGCAATTCCATACAGAATCGTGCGCGATCATAGAACGAAATGGAAAACGGACATCGTCCGACACTTTGTTTACACTGGATTCGTTTATTTTGGCATGTATAACTTCTTGCCACTATGCGAAAACTATCAGAGCATGAAAAGAAAACTCAGTTCCGGACGGCTGATCGTTTTGAACGACAAGAGTCTCCCAAGGATGCTGAAGAGAAAGATCGAGAAATCGGTTTAAAAACCCGAAAGTTGCGTCATTCATCAAGAAATATCATAAAGACCAAGACGAAGTGCTTTGGTCAGGTTTAGCGTCGGCCTACTACTCACAGCGATCGTTGGAACATATGGAGCGACAGAATATCGATGTGATAACCAAGTTAGCGAATCCGCCAAGTGTCCCACAGGTGCGAAAAATCGAAAATTTCTAGATCTACCTATATTGCAAGACTTACTCCAACAAATTTGTCCCAAAAACTGAGAAGGAATCGATAGAACCTTTCCTATGATAGACCTTTATAGGTCTATAGAGTACTAGAGTATTGTCATCCTCCCAAGGAATTCTGTCTAACCCGGTGGCAGAATTTAAGGGATACAGAAGATCTGGGAAGTTGTTTGTATTCCATATCTCCAAATATCTCCTTACGACCCTGGTTTGACGGGTTCCATTGAAGGTAGAGCTTTCATACGCATGATGTCTAGGCTCATGTCTAATCATTTTTCGTTGAACGTTCACCTTCAGTGTATAAATCTAGTTCCAACGCAGGTTTGCGGTTGCAATGTAGGACATCAAGACATAGACCATCTTCTATGGTCTTGTAAAGACTTTGATGTTGGCAGAGGATCACTGTTGGCGGCATTAGCGGCAAATAACAGGGAACCGAATGTCCCAATTCGTGACGTACTGGCGACAAGAGACCTGCCATACATGAAAATTAATTTTAGATTCGCCAGAGAATACGGATTAAATGTATAGCTGTCTCTCATCCCTATTCCTAATCCTTAGAGATCCCCGTTGTAAACATTGTGTCTTCTGTTTGTCTTTATGTAAATAGTCTTGCTCGAAGCGCATCGAGGCACACCAGGCACATGTTCGGAAATATTGGTCTATACGTAAAGCAGATCATACCATCTCCGGCCCAAAAACCCGAAAAAAGAGAATAAACATTTCTAGTATATATCGGACAACAAGATCAAGAAAACCATATGCCATGAATAAGGGGTTATGTAGGAGGAAATGTCTACCAACGAATGTAAACGTCTGTCGAGGCCTAGCTCGACAATACGGCATAGCCAGTAATAATTAATTAAATAAATTTAATAAATAAGCTCAAATAATTACCTTTCAGAGGAAACCAAAAACAATTATCTGCCTTAGTTATTGTTTTATCGCCATAAAAAAGGCAATTTTTCATTGCAAACGTTATACCAGCCTGATGGTTCTCTCCTTCATCAAAATAACGCTTGTAGAGTGTACAGAAAGGGCCATTTCATAAGAATTGTTGTATTAAATTTTGTTTTTTTTTGGAATCATTTCGATAATCACGTATAAGATGCTCTTAGCTTTTAATTTTCGATATAATTGAAATTTACTGCTAAACGTCCACGCTCAGCCCATTGTGCGCTGGCAAGACAGATGTTCCAATAAATTACCCGCTGTTTGGGGAGTTGCATGTCTCTATGTGTGTGTGTGTATGTGTGTATATATATTTTTTATCCTTTTTTTTAAAGATACCTGCTAAGGTGATTCGGACTGGTGAAATGGTGTGTGGTGGAAATGTGGGCGCGGGCGGTGGAATGAGGTGCATAAAAATGTTACGAAATCCATTGAACCCGTGCGCAATTAAATACAGGCTGCACGCTAACATATTATGGGCAGTTATTTTCATTTCGCCTTCCCACCCACTAGCGCGCCATTTTAGCTTGTTTTTTTTTCCTGGCCGTGTTTTTGCTCTCGTCACGCTTCAGCCGGGATTTATTTACAGGGGTGGGAGAGCTACCGTAAGGATTAACCGCTCCTACTCAGCGCTTCTCTTTCTTTTTTCCACATTTTCCATTTTGCGCTGGGATTTGGTTTTTCTTTCTTACTCGAAAAAAAAAAACTACAACAAGCAACACAAAATTGACTTAAAAGTATCATGATGAACAGCATCCGTAGATGGGCGTAGGTTGATGCACTGGGTGGTGGAAGCGGGTAGCTAATTTTCACGGCAGTGCAACAAACAAGAGCGGCTATCAAAAATTTGAAATTACCCGTATTTCATTGTTGCACGGTGTCGGTTCCACCTAGCTGTACACGTCTTGAGATCTCATGTTTTTGTTTCGGGTTCTTTTCATTGAAATTAAGCTACCGCTACACCCCCCCCGCCTCTCGGTCTCCACGCCCCAAACCGTGCTACTCCTTACCCCCTTGTCTCAAGGATTGCATTCCGGTACAAGCGATTTGAAGCAATTTAGCTTCAAAAACCGGCAGAAGGATTTTTGCTACTCCTACCTTGAAGAGTTTGTTTTTGCCGTTGTTATTTCTGTGCTACATTCCGCTTAAATAAACCGACCGACGTCTTTTACACCGTGACAAACTTCCAAGTGCTTGAAAAGTGAAACAATTTGACACTTGCCAATCGGCACAGGTGGTGTAAGTGTTCATGTTCGGTGGAGTTCCCCCTTTTGTTTGGCGGAGTGTCCAGGGTGGTGGGCGAAAGGGGTGAAAAGGACCAGTAAAAGTCCAGCCCACATTGAAGCAAAGAAAAAGAAAATCAGGTGTGCAATGAGGAATAACAAAGGGGCGAACATGCCCGCAACGGCCCAAGAAGGTAAACGGTGTAATGGTTGTTGTGGCACTAAATTAAGGCTAACCTTTTGGCGCCCTTCGAGTTTTTATTTAATGTTTTTGCCGCTCCAAAAAACCTGTCGGCGAATAGTGAAGCGAAAAAGGTAAGCGTAGCGTAATGGGGAGAAGCGGGTGCGTTTTGTGTGTTGTTGTTTTATTATACTCCGTTGAGGTGGGGTGAACGTTTTTATTTTTGTAAAATTCCTCTTAAATCATTTCGCAACTACCTGGGAGATCTTTAAGAAGGAGCGACAAATAAAAAAATTAGTATACATTAGCAAGTACGGGTTTGGCGAATCAAATGGGATGGAAAATGTTCCACAATCGGCTAGGAAAAATCGCATTCCCGCAACGAAGTTCGCCTTCGCGGGAGTTTTGTATGAACGACGCTCAGCACCAAGATGCTGGTAGCAACATTCCATATTTAGTAGGTTTAGCGTTCGACCGAGTAAGAAGCTGTACCGAGAATGTTCCATCCGAAAGTGTGTGTGTGTGTGTTTGTATATGTGTTTGTGTGGAAAGTTCATGTGCGAAAGGTATTTGATAACTTTTGGGGAAGCTGACAGCCGTTTCCGTTCGGTTGGTTACGGTTCGCTCGCTAATTATGCATGCGTAATGGAGTAGTGTACACGTGCAGACATGCTTACGCGGTGTACATGGATGGTAGTGTGAGTTTTTTTTTGGGAAGAAAAAACTCAGGAGTGAGAGTGTTTCGACGTATACGTCAAACAAAACATAAAGTCCTCTAGCATCTCAAGATCGTCGCCGTCCAACTAAATATCCTGCTTCCGAGTCGGACTCTATCACGGTCAGACCAGGAACTTTATCTTCGCCGCCTTGATCCTCAATTAAATTCTACTGTTCTGGTGTTTCATCTTAGAGTCAACAGCAAATGGCCTACCGATGATTTCGATGTCCTCCGTGATGCTAAGAAATTGGGCCTCTCCAAAAGGTTTGAAAGTCCTAGACTATGGTTGGTCGCTTATCTTTGAGGACATTGAAGAATTTCGACATATTAGCAAAGAATTGTCTATCATAGTTCTTGGACGCGACTCATCTACCCTTGTACGCGACTCATCTAAAAATATTGGAAGAACTTGTGATAGTCCAGCTATTGCATCCTTAGCACGTCTTGTTGAATGCTATAGCTCTCTCTTTCTCTCTCTCTCTCTCTCTCTCTCTCTCTCTCTCTCTCTCTCTGCTAAATGTTTAAGAAACACTAAGCAAATGGTAACTAATTTTACACTTATGCCTTCAATAGTATGGCCTGTTCAAGATTATTCAAGGATCGCTTGATTAAAAAAGCTCTTTAGACGACTGTAAAATGTATAAAAGAATCTGTAGCAACTAAAACTCGCATTCGATGTTTTATCGACTTCAAAATCATACTTGTGTTTACCAAAACGAGAAAAGCATCGTATTGGAGTGTATAAAGCATGTCTTGTTTTCAATTTAGTGCTACACCAAAAAGATTTAATTAACGTGCAAACACAGCACATGGAACCTCTCGGAAACGCTTAATGAACAACGTAAATGATTACCCAGCTCAGGGTTTTTCCCCATTTGCTCCCATTTTCGTTTAAAGTTCAAACTCACCCTTCACGTCACCCTTTTTTTTTATCGTCTGCTAGCTGTTGTATCCTGTTTCTCCGTTCGCAGGTTCCTAATTGATCGGCGGTGGCTCAATATGCAACCCCATCAATCACTCTAATCACGTGCGCAAACGCATTAAGCTGAAGCTGACATATGATTTCATTACCCTCGGCTGCTCGCATCGCAACCTGTCCCTGTTTTTCTCTCTCTCTCTCTCTCTCTCTCTCTCTCTCTCTCTCTCTCCCTTTCCATTTAGTCTCCCTTATCAGACCCATTACAGCTTGGGTTGGGTTGGATTGCAGCAGAAAGTGGGACGAGGTTTTCCACTCCATCGATGGCATTATTTATGCATTTTCATTATACTCCACCCAACTACCTACGGGCGGTTGTCTTCGCACGTAGCAAAGATGCCGAACCCGTTCCGGTGGGTTCATTTAAAAATAAATTTATGATCGAATCGTGCCCGACCGCACACCCCATCGGCGCACACGG